>OZ007572.1:39375215-39610215 GCA_963931925.1 Onchidella celtica
TCAACTGAGAGAGATTTCAAAGTAGATTTCAATAAGTTTGCACAAATTAAAACCAGGTGATTTTAAATCTATTTGAGTATCCTAGGATTAAATGCATTTTATTTTCATTGTATTTTTCTTAAAATACAGTACATGTGCTTGGGGAAGGGGGGAGGGTTCAATACTGGACTGGTGAAAGGGACTCAGGGAGTGAAAACAGTCCGCGGTTCAGAGGGCGCAATCTCTGCCCCGGGCGCTGGCAACCCACGCTACTGCACTGTACATGAGGGAGAGAACATAGAGAACGCTTCAAGCGCAAGAGAGTTAGCGCCTTCAGACATGCGCATTTTAAGAAAGCCCCTGTTGCTGCCGAGGATTCACATAGATGAAACCCAGAAAAGCAAGGGCTTCACCAGTCATAACACCCTCTCGTCTTTTAAGATGGGAGTCGACATCCATTTTGTTGCACCAGAGGATCGAAAAGTGCAAGTAACTACACACTGCATTACACAGCAAGTCTGAAAAAGAATTCACTTTCAATATTAAAATTTCAAAACACTCTTGATTTTACAAATCGGCGCTCTACACAGCATGCTTTATATAATAGCTGCATTTTCCATGTGTGTCAAAAGGATTTGAGTGGAATATTTCACTAAGCTGTAAATAGCTTGTTTTGATGTGCTAGCTTGAAGGGTTCTCTATGTTCTCTCCCTGATGATAGTTGTAATTCTACTTTTGTATAAATCAAGAACACAGGGCGATCCAATTCCTCTTCAACTCAAAATCTACACTTTCTGTCATATTTTTACTGCGGTCAATAATATGTGTTTTGACACACTGTATTTTGACAAGTCAATAAAGCAGACCCGGCCTTTCACAATTGAAACATTAAATTTTTGTTTTCTACAGCAATAAGAAATCTCTCTAATATCACTCTCTCGTGAATATAAATGCAGCTATTGTCGTTTTCCAGACTAGTTGGGCATGTCTAGCCGTGCGAGAACCTAGGTCGACCGCCGACCTCGACGCTACATGGAAGCAGGAGCCAGTGACCAACCTGGTTTCCCCAAAAGTGTGCGTCAGACTTGTCAAAATGTTTTCGCCAACTTGTCGGACTCTTGTCGGAATTTTCAGCCAGTGGCTGTTCTGTTTTCCCCAAAGTGGCTGTTCTGTACTATAAATGAGTTCTTTTGTTTCTCGAGGGCATCAGCATAGTGCTGTTGGCCCCCTGTACTATAAATAAATTTGGGTTTTTCTTATATGACACACAATCCTTACATTGTCTACCGTTATGGGTTTGACCTCATTATGCATAAACTCACATAGTAAATCCATTTCTTTACAAACCTTACCAAAATACATGGTTTTCACTCAAACACGTTCGATTAACACCATAAGCCAAAGATACAAGCCTTCTATTGGAAACAGAGCAATAAATATTCTTTTTGAAAAAAGTGTAAACTGCATACATGATTACCGTTCTTTGCCCTTGACATCTTCTTGACTTTAGTCTACAAATCGGAAGCAGAACTAGGAATCGATACCAATATATATTCTCCTTGAACTGAGTGTCACAACGGATTGAATGCTTTCTTGAAAATGTAAAACTTTTCACTTGCATTTACACGAGGGTTTTTTTTCCTCTAGTTTACAAGTTTAAATAAAAATAAAATTGGTCAAACAAAACATTAAAATGATTTCATAGTAGTTTTATGTCTGACATTATAAGAAAGATCCTATTTAGGATTCCAAATTCGATACCAAATATACACATCCATTACCAAAGAGATGACCTCACCACCCTTACCACTAAAAATTCCATAACTTCTAAATTTATGATTATACATGTACATCGTTGGTGTCGTGGCCAAACTGTGTTTCTCATAGCAACAAAATTTTACAGCAGAGGAGAAAAACTTGTCAGACTTGCCAGACCTCACCACCCGTAATACTAAAAATCCTATGACTTCTAAATAGTGATATATAACGTCAATGTCATGGTCAAAATGCTTATCACCTGGAAACTAAGTTTTATGACAGACTTGTCGGACTTGTGCAACAGATTTCTCAGACTTGTCAAACCTCTGCAGCAGACTTGTTGAACTTGTCGAACCTGTGCCACAGACTTTTTGAACTTGTCGGATTTGCTGAAAATGTTGGACTTTTCAGATTTGTTCGGAGCATGGGCTTGTTCGACTTTCAGACTTATGCCATGGGGTGGCTGGTCTTGTGCGGAGGACTTCTTGGGCTTGTGCAGCAGACATGTCCGATTTGTGCAGCGTCGGGATTGCTGAAAATGTCAGATTTTTTTGACTTTTTGGACTTGTCAGACTTGTGCCCAAGGGTTGACTTACATCAAACTTGTGTGACTTATGCAGCAAGTCAGCCTCATCAGACTTGTGTCCCTGGCTTGCCAGACATATGCGGCAGACCTGTTGGACATGTGCTGTGGACCCGTCGGACGTCTGCAGTGGACTTATCAGATGTGTTGGACTTGCTCAGCGAACTTTGTTGGACTTGTGCGGCGGATTTGTCAGATTTGTCATAATTGTGCATCCGGCATGCCAGACATGTCAAGTAGTGGGGTCTGTGCAGTGGACTTGTTGGACTTGTCGAAACTGTGTCGTGGACTTGTTGGATTTGTCGGACTTGTCGAACCTCTTCTGTGGACTTGTCAGACTTGTCCAGTGGACTTGTCGAATCTGGGTTGCAGATTTGTTGGATTTGCACTGATGACTTGTGGGATTTGATGAATCTGTGCGGCTTTGTCGAACTTGTGTGACAGACTTGTTGGACTTGTCAGACTCGTACCCTGGGCTTGTCAGACTTTTTTGGCCAACTTGTTGGACTCACACATTAGAATTGTCAGACTTTTTTCGCTTAACTTGTTGGACTTGTGTGTCTGACTTGTCAGATTTTTTTGGCCAACTGCTTGGACTTATGTGTTGGACTTGTCAGATTTTTCCAGACAACTTCTTTGACTTGTTCGTCACACTTGTCAAACTCTTTTGGCTAACTTGTTGGACCTGTGCGTCAGACTTGTCGGGTTTTTGCTACCAACTTCTTTGACTTGTTTGTCAGACTTGTCAAAATTTTTCAGCCAACTTATTGGACTTGTTCGTCAGACTTGTCAAAATTTTTGGGGCCAACTTGTTGGACTTGTCGGAATGTTTTCGGCCAACTGGTTGGACTTGTGCGTCAGATTGTCAGACTGTTTTTGGACAAGTAGTTGGATTTGTGTGACGGACTATTTGGAATTTTTTGGCTAACAGGTTGGAATTGTGCTTCAGATTGTCAGACTTTCTTCGGCCAACTTGTTGGACCTCTGCATCAAACTTGTCTGAATTTTTCGGCCAATTTACTGGACTTATGCGTCAGACTTGTCAGACCTTTTTTGTCCAACTTGTTTGATTTGTATGTCAGATTTGTCAAAGTTTTTTGGTCAACTTGTCAGACTTGTCGGAATTTTGCCAACTCATTGGACTTGTGCGTCAAACTTGTCAGAATGTTTTGTTCAAATTCTTCAAGTTGTGTGTCAGACTTGTCAAAATTGTTTGGCCAACTTATCAGACTTGTGCATCAGAATTGTCAGACTTTTTCGGCCAACTTGTGCTATTTGTCCGTCAAAGTTATCAAAATTTTTTGGTGAACTTATTGGACTTATTGGTCTGACTTGTCAAAATATTTCGGCCTACTTGTTGGATTTGTGTGTCGAACTATTCGGAATTTTTTGGCCAACTGGTTGGAGTTGTGCATCGGATTGTCAGACTTTCTTCGGCCAACTTGTTGGACCTCTGCGTCAAACTTGTCTGAATTTTTTGGTCAACTTACTGGACTTAGGCGTCAAACTTGTAAGACCTTTTTTGTTCAACTTGTTCGATTTGTGCGTCAGATTTGTCAAAGGTTTTTGACCAACTTATTGGACATATGCGTCAAACTCGTCAGACCTTTTTTTGATAATTTGTTGGATTTGTGCATTGGACTTGTTTGAATTTTTTGTCCAGCTTGTTAGACTTGTGTGGCAGACTTGTCAATATGTTTCAGCCAACTTCTCGTACTTCTGGGTCAGACCTGTTGGAATTTTTCTTCCAAGTTGACGGACTAGTGCGTCAAACTTGTCAGACTTTTTCCGTCCATCTTGTTTTATTTGTGTGTCAGATTTGTCAAAGTTTTTTGGCCAGCTTGCCGGACTTGTGCATCAGACTTGTTGGAATTTTTTGGCCAACTTCTTGGACTTGTGCGACAGACTTGTCCAAATTTTTGGCCAACTTGTCTGATTTGTTTGTCAGACTTGTCAAAATTTTTCAGCCAACTTGTCGTACTTCGGGGTCAGACTTTTTGGAATTTTTCAGCCAACTTGTTGGTCTTGTGCGAGAGTTGTCAAAACTTTTTAGCCAACTTGTCGGACTTGACGGAATTTTTTCAGCCAACGCATTGGACTCGTGCATCAAACATTCAGAATTTTTTGCCCAACTTCTTCAATTTGTGTGTCAGACTTGTCAAAATTGTTTTGGCCAACTTATCGAACTAGTGCGTCAGAACTGTCAGACTTTTTTGGCCAGCTTGTGCTATTTGTCCGTCAGAGTTGTCTCAATTTTTTGGCGAACTTATCAGACTTGTCAAAATTTTTCGGCCTGCTTGTTGGATTTGTGCGTTACACTATTCGGAATTTTTTAGCCAACTGGTTGGACTTGTGTGTCGTATTGTCAGACTGTCTTCGGCCAACTTTTTGGACCTGTGCGCTGAACTTGTCTGAATTTTTTGGCCAATTTACTGGACTTATGCATCAGACTTCTCAGACCTTTTTCGTCCAACTTTTTAGATTTGTGCGTCAGATTTGTCACAGATTTTTGGCCACCTTATTTAACTTGTGCATCTGACTCGTCAGACTTTTTTTGGCCAACTTGTTGGATTTGTGCATCGGTCTTGTTTGAATTTTTCAGCCAATTTGTTAGACTTGTCAAAATTTTTAGGCTAACTTGTTAGACTTGTGTGTCAGACTCGTCAAAATTATTTGGCCAACCCATCGGATTTGTGTTGACAAGTTGGCCAAAAAAAAAAAATTCTTGTCAAAGACTTGTCAAAATTTTTTTTCCAACTTGTTGGATTTGTGCCTGGGACTTGCCAAATTTTTTATACAAGTTATCAGACTTCTGTGTCAGACTTGTCAGACTTTCTTTGGCCAAGTTGTTGGATTTGTGCATCAGACTTGTAGGAACGTTTCGGCCAACATGTTGGTCTTGTATGTCAGACTTTTTTCTGCCAACTAGTTGGATTTGCGCATTAGACATGTCAAAATCTTTTGACCAACTTGTCAGTCATGTGCGTCAGACTAATGAGAATTTTTATGCTAACTTGTTGGATTTGTGCGTCAGACTTGTCGCAAATTTTCATCCAACTTGTCGGACTTTTGCGTCAGACTTGTCAGAATTTTTTGGCCAACTTGTCAGACTTGTCAAAATATTTTGGCCAACTTGTTGGACTTGTGGGTCAGGCTTGTGAATATTTTTTGGCCAACTTGTCAGTCTTGTGCGTCAGATTTATCGGAGTTTTTATGCAGCTTGTTAGAATTGTGCGTCAGGCTTGTCAGTCTTTTTTTTTCCAGCCAAATTGTTGGATTTGTGCATCTGACGTCGGATTTTTTCATCCAAGTTTTTGGACTTGTTCATCAGACTTGTTGGAATTTTTTGGCCAACTTGTTGGACTTGTGCGTTGGACCTGTGCGGACTTTTTCGGCCACCTGGTTGGATTTAACTTGTGGGTTGGACTTGTCAGAATTTTTCAGCCAACTTATTCGACTTATGCATCTTACATGTCAGACTCGTGTGGCAGATTTGTTGAACTTACGCTAACATTAAAACAAGAACTTACAAAATTGTACAGAGTGACAAAGGGGCATCTAAAATAGCTGGCTTTATGCGTTAATTGTATGTGTGTGTATACAGTGTGTGTGTTTGTGTTCCGATTTTAGATATAGTTCATTGAGTGCAAAGGTCATGAATTGAAGATTTGTTTTAGGGATCTCTGGCCGTTTGCACATAATTATATTATATTTATCCTAACACTAACCTTAATAAAAGCTTGCAATTCTAAGAAAAGGTGGTGTTTAAAATAGTAGGCTGTATATGCGTTATTTGTATGTGTGTGTGTATATGTCTGTAGTCTGTCTGGGTGTCTCGATCTCTTTCTCCGTCTCTCAGTCTCACCTTCTCTCTCTCTGCCTCTCTTCTCTCTAGTTCTGTCTGTCCTTGCCTATACCTATTCTCGCTCTGTCTCTCTCTAATCTCTGCCTCTCTCTCATTGTGTCTGTATTGTCTGTGTGTCTCTTTATCCTTCTCTCCCTCCCCTCCACGTCCCCACCATGCTCTTTCTCCCTCCCTCCTCCGTTTCCGTATCTAGTCCCCGTCTCACCTCCTGTCTCTCTTACACCACCCCAGCCTCTGTGTGTGTATGTAAGTGTGTGTGTTCTCTTTCTTTGCATTTTTAAAATTGTGCCATAATTCCGTTGATAAGACGCAGTTGTATTGTCCTGACGTGTTTTTCTTTCCAAAAGTACGGGGCCTCACGAATATCAACAATTGGGCCCGTTCGAAAAGCGTAGATAATAGACATCTATCCATCTTTATCTAGATATAAATATATATAATTATTGTTAGTAATATAAAATTATGCACTTTGGTCCTTGTCAATCATCCGCTCTACCTTTCCCTTCCTTTTTTTCTATTCTTAAAACCTGCCAGTGTAAACAGGCCTTTACCAGCTTCCTATGCATTCACGCAACCCAACCCAATCCTGAAATAAAACTGTCTATTTTTATCGACCAACTAAGAACGTGCAATAAAGTAATATACTGAGGTGTTACATTTTGAATGTTAACCGTGTAGATCACACGTGAATCCATCCGCCTTGCCCTCGCAGCTTTATCGGTGTTTCGAGAGTAACCCAACATACCTGAGAAAACTCCCCCATCAGTTGCTAAGAATAGGCTACATAGAATTTATCCTATCAGCCAATGAAAAGCCGTCTCTTGCAGTTATTTTAAGCAACAGGGCAAGGCTGGTATAAAAAGGTGAAGTGTGTGCTTTGGGTGTATGGTTGCTGTTGTGACAAAATTGCCGCTTGGGAAGTTATCGAAAACGAACGAGCGCTGGATAGTTTCTGTTGTTTCTCAATAATCGAAAGCGAAGAAGGTAAGTGGATTTTAGTTTTCGTTAATGAATTTCGCCCCACAGTAGATTAACGGGTATTTTATTCACAGGGTTTAGTTGTGTAACTTCTAAAGCTACGACACTGAAGAGGCACATGTGAATGTGTCAAGCTAATGTGTCCTTTAGTCCGTCCTCTGTAGGCACACTGTAAATTCCAGTGTCCTTTCTCTCAAACAGGGAGATAGGCAGACGGACAATAATCCCCCCCCCCCTCCCCCGCCGAAAAAAAAATTATATATAAACACGTAGACTACTTAAAACCCAATAATAATTTATTGTTTTTGGGGTTAGTAAGTACGTGTATGATATAATTTTTCTCTTTTTTTTTTCTTAAAGTCGCTTGTTCCAGTCATATCCACCTCACCCCTTCCCCAAACAGTCTCTCGCTAGTTTCTGTTGGCTCCAATGATTAATTTACATGGACCTTTCTGATGTGATCTTGTCAGAGATTTTATCAATCCGAGTTTATATTCCGGGGAAGTTGATGCAGATTTATGACTGATGTGCGTGGTTGACTGGTCTAGTACACCGTGGGAAGTGAAACTGAAAGCACGGCGTTACAGTTGAGAGCTTAGGAATGTTGGTGTAGTGGGACTGTCCGAGTCCTTCTACATCCTCTTCTTTCTAGAGTAGGGTTTTTGCACAGACAAACAGACAGACAGACAGGTAGACAGTCAGACAGCTTCTCCTCCCCATTAAGATATTTATTATTCAATAACTTGTCTATATACAGGAGATTCTTCACGTTTACATTCAAACGTCTGTACTATAAGGACCTCTGTTCAGCACAACACTGGCCAAAGCGAAAGCAAGAAAATTAATGACATTGTTCAGTCCTGACCAGTCCAATATGTCTATTTGTCTGTCAGACTGCCTGTTTGCCTGTGCGTCTGTTCTTCCAACCACCTACCCACTATCTGTCTATCTATCTATCTATCTATCTATTTATCTATCTATCTATCTGTCCACCTCATAATGAGAAGTGAAGCTCTGCAACACACACGCACACATGTATACAAATTACTCTCTTTTCAAAAAATTATTCTGACGCTGACTTATATTTGTTATATTATAGACGTAATGTCAGTAATCATCAGGCTTTATAACTATTTGCACAAGTTAGGTTGTGGAAAACAGTAGGCTACTACTAGTGGAGGTCAATTAACGTATATTATATATTCACATCCAACTTTGTAAAATTCCTTATAAAGTAATTAAGTTCCTTCTGTATGCGGGAAGCCGGGCGACATTAGTGACTTATGAGTCATTTAGCCTGACTCAAGCCAGTGGCTGAAAAAGTGGCGACCAGGATATTATTATAATGCGTGACGGCAGAGTTTTCGCTAGCTAGAGTTGTTGAACACTGAGAAAATGTGAATAAGGCCTACTATACCATCCTGGCTTTCATTCAGCCCACGGTTTCTATCTCGTTCTTCGCCCTACCCTAGGCACGTCTGAATAACGGCCGAATTGTTTGCGTCAATACAATAAACTATAGAGGTAGAAGGGGGGGGGGGCAGCTCTGTTGTGTTGTGCCCCACAGCAACAAAATAACGCCCAGTCATGAAACGTTTGTTTGAGTGTCGGGCGTGTCACCCGCCCCCTTTGCCAGCACTGTTCTGCAGTGGCGTGATCTTGTTTTTTTGTTTTTTTTTTGTGGCACAATACGTTATTTACAATGGGGAGACAGAGAAATGAATGGATTCGAGTAGTTATACCAGTTTTTGCAGGGCCGTCTTAATATCACTATGGGCCCCTGCAGCCCCCCCTCCCCCCCCCCCCCACGCAACTGCTCGCTCAGTTAATGTGCATGCATGGGGCACCCTAAATTCTTGGGCAACTGCCCAGTGTGCCCATGCGTTCTTGGACTCTGAGTTTTTGTTACAGAAATTGGCTTTGTCTCAAATAACGGCTTAACAAGGAAACGATAATAACAAAGAAAAAAAAGAAAAGAAAATTATATACCCAGCCAGCGTCCCTACCTTGATCCAACTTAGATTTGTACAGGATTTCCGAGGGGTTGATAGGATTACTATTGGGGAAGATTCCGTACATCAAACCGACGTCGCTGAGATGTCGTAACCAGCCGATTTACGTAGGAACGATGCCATTCCCTATGCGCAAACTTCACTTCAGTCATACCTAATTTCCATAGGATTGTTAACAAGGTATAGATACATAGTTTATCACATGCGCAAGAAAACAAAAAAGTTACTGCTTTTGCTCTGTAATACTAAGTCGACACAAACACCACAGACTGTGATGTTGGCGCAGTAAGTCTCAAAGCAGTTACCGCGTCACTTTGACAAACCAGCGGTTGTGCTGAAATATTTGTTAAAAACTACGGTACCGAAAACATGTACATGTAGAATGTCACAGCAGGGCTTGGAACAATTTTTAAAATATTGCAAAAAGAGAAAAGAAAAAAATGGGGGGGGGGGAGAGGGGTGGGAGGGGGGCGCTCAGCAGGGCTTGGAAAAAAGCAAAAAGAAGAAAAAACGGGTTGTTGTTGGGTTGTTTTTTTTTGCAGGGCTTGCAATTTTTAAAAAATGCAAAAAAAAACAAAAAACAAACAGTTCTGGGGGGGGGGGGGGTGTTGCAAAGCTCCTGTTTAGAAATAAACCTGTTCTCACAAAATGACTGGAGAACTTGCCCGAGTTGAAAGAATTGAGGATCATGTAAGCGCATGCATGCTATTAGAGAGAGAGAGAGAGAGAGAGAGAGAGAGAGAGAGGAGAGAGAGAGAGAGAGAGAGAGAGAGAGAGAGAGAGAGAGAAACCGACCATCTTCTAGTGCGCAGAGAGACACGTAAGATCATTATGTTAAAGTTGATACGGAAACTGACTGGGTTGGCCAGAGTGTCGGAAAATCCCATCACTTTTAATTAAGCTCAACGTGATTTAAATGACATTTTGGAACATGGACTTGTGAGACGTTTGTCACGTCTTCGCTTCTCGCCGCTTTGCGACGTTTTAGAATGTACTGTTGGTAATACAGACATTGCAGGTATTATGTAGCTGTGCCTACAGCTGGTGAACGGAGGATGGGGTTATCTATCTATCTATCTATCTATCTATCTATCTATCTATCTATCTATCTATCTATCTATCTATCTATCTATCTATCTATCTATCTATCTATCTATCTATCTATCTATCTATCTGTGGTCTGCTGTATGTATGCCTGTCTGACCTATGAACATTTCTCTATCAGCCTGTCATCATAGACCCATTCAATATTATGTTTGCTTTGACTGTTTACTTTACACTGTCATTCTATAAGTGATGAAAGATTACCGAAAATAAAACAAAACAACAAAACCAGAGAGAGAGAGAGAGAGAGATTGGGGAGGGGGAGGGGAGAACGTGAGAGAGACAAAGAGCGAAAAGAGAGAGTGAATGAGAGAGACACAGGGAAAGAGACCCACATTCAGAGGAAAGAGAGTGGGGGTGAGAGAGAGGTAGGGGTGAGAGAGAGGTAGGGGTGAGAGAGAGGTAGGGGTGAGAAAGATAGAAAGAAAGTGAGAGAGAAAGAGAAAAAAGAGAGAGCGAGAGAGATAGATATTGGGAGACACACACATGCCATGGCCTTCGTACAATTACGAAGGCCACGCACATGCAGAGAAGAGAGAGAGAGACTTAGGATAAAAAAGGAAATCTTGAATCTCAGTTCCCTAGTGTAGTTAACAGAAACAAAGTGTTGCTTGACTGCAGTTGTGCAGTTGCTGTATGTAAGGGTTAGACTAACCTCCAAATCATTCCGGAAAGCACTTGAAATTGTGACTAGTGATGGGCGTAGCCTTGACCAGCAAGGGAGGCGATAAACTATCTCGACACTAGGAAGTAAAATAACTCTTGAGTAGGAGGAGGAGAAAGAGCTAGATCGCGTTAGTTAATATAATAACATTCCCGGCCACTGTTATTTCTCATGGGATTTGTTCTACTATCTTTGTTTGTGCTACTTTCTACTTCCTTGTTCGCACAAGTGCCATAATATCTATTGCATAATGGCAATATCTAAATGAGTAAACAAGACAGGACCCAAATTCGTTTTTGTTTTTTTAGAGGTATTTGCGCCATGTTGCCAAATTGGGTTTTATACATGTATCTTTTTTTTTTCGCAAGTAGGCCACGTTAACTTTTGTTTCCACTTTGAATTTTTTTTTTTTTTTTTTGCTATTGTGTTACTGAATTATGGCTTTAGTTCTAGAACAGTGGTTTTTGACCTTTCTTGTTCCACTTAATTAAAAAAAAAAAAAAAGTGTGCCCCACACAGTTCCCGGATCCCTTAAATTCCTTCCTGAATCGTGGGGTTACTGCACAAGTGAGAGTTGCACCAACTGTCTCCACCTCTGGCGACCATGGGCAAGGGCCTGGGGTTGTGGGAAAGTTTTCCCCTGTCCGTTCAGCAATATTGTCCGTCCATTTCTTTCTTTGTCTGCCCCGTCTTCTCGTTCCCTGAACTGTACCCTGGAGGATGGTCTTTGATTGTCCACTGGCTCTTGTCACAAGTCCATGCATACCATTTCAAGTTTCTTCTTTTTACTGTGTTCCGAAGGTCTTCACAGTGACGCACATATTGGGTGATGGTCTTACGCACTTATCCATTTGTGATGTGATCACACAGTATAAGTAATATAGGCCTACAAACAGATTTTTAAAAAAAATATTCATACTGTCAGTGCACACCTGTACACATTTAAAAAAAAAAAGTTTTAATTAGAACTTTATTTCAAGTTTTATTTACTTGTTTCTTATTTCAGTGGGGGCCTTGCCATTGACATACTTGAAGTTGAGATTTCTATGAAAAATCCCAGTTACGCCCTATTCTGAAGTCCCACGCCACGCCTCACTTATCTATTGTCACGCCCCACATTGAAAACCAACTGGTCTAGAGGCTTCATCTAATTACATGTATTGGTCACAAGTTTTTCGTTGGCGACAAGGCCACAATATCTTTTTCGGAAATTGGACACAAGTTGCTAACAAAAAAATTAATCCTTTGTGAATGGGTTTAGTTGGCTCCATGTACTAGGTGGCCATTACCGTTTTTTTTTTTCTTTAACCCCAATCTATCTATCTATCTATCTATCTATCTATCTATCTATCTATCTATCTATCTATCTATCTATCTATCTATCTATCTATCTATCTATCTATCTATCTATCTATCTATCTATCTATCTATCTATCTATCTGTCTGTCCTACCGTCCGTCCGTCCACCCGTTCGTCTGTCTCTGTCTACCGATGAAAAAAACAAACAAAAAAACCCAAGCCTGAGAGTTAAGGTGTGGTGAGGTGTATCAGATACCAAGAACAGTGTGAACTTTGCAGTGTGAAGTTTACAGTGCAACAGTAGGTCGAGCTTTGGGCGGGGCGGGATTAGCCGGCTACCGCGGCAATGTTTGAAGTCCAACAGGTAAAAGTCTACCTGGCCGCGCTTGTTCGACGAGAATGTGTCCTGTATCATTCACCGATAGATCGATAGAGTTAAGTTCACTTTGTAGGTATGATCGGGTATTGATCTCGACCTTTTAACCCCCTGCAGCGGCTGTAGCCGTGTTGTTTGGGTTGAATGTGTGCGTGTGTGTGTGTGTCTGTGTGTTTGCACCTGTGTTTCCCAGGCAGGCCCGATCAGTCCCACTGGTCATAGGGAAGGCATAACTCTACAACACAAAGTATCGGTATTATGAGGGTTGGAAGTGAGATAGGGTTAAACCGAATAGAGAGAAAGGATATAGCTATGAGGAAAGGAAATAAATTGTCGGATAGGTGTGATTTGAGTAGCCTACCGTGCTGATGATTTTATTTCTCTCCCCCCGCCCCCCTCCCCCTTTTCACCCCCGTCCCCTTCTTCGCCACCAGTCCACAGGTTCTTGCTGTCCGCTATGACCTGCTGGTAGATCCGCCGCGGTCACAGGGGTCAAATGTCCATGTATTGTCCAGTGGCTGACGTCAGTCAGTGTCAGATTTAAGCAGACAAACATCTGACCGCAAGAACGTCTTAGTTGTGGCACGGTGTGTTCATCAGGCTCAGAGTGGAGTACCCGGACGTGTAGAGTAGGAAAATTTGTGACTTCTGGCTGTGATCACGCGGGCTACCCTGTGGTTTTGTCCGGTCATATTACATTGTATCGCATTTCTGCAGTTTTGTTGCTTTGGTGCATGGTAATTTACACAAGGACTATTTTAAGGTAGTTGGTGCTATGTAGAGTTATTATGTTTGTCAAAATATGGCAAAAAGAAAGAGTTTTATATAAGCAATTAAGCATCGCGTAAGAAATTATACGGAAGCGATACAATAAAACGCAAAGGCAATGGAAGGACCGACTGCGTTCCGAAAATCCAAGTCTAGAACTAGCTAAGTACCCGAATTTGTAAAAACATTCTGTGATTTTTGTGTGGTTCAATTTTGTGTAGGCAGTATTCTATCCTGTTACATTTTATTTAATTTTCCGAAGAAGATCAATCCATGGAAAGCTTGACGTTTGATTTGTCTTTCTTTTTCCATTGCGCTTTAATGTACCGGATATCGTTTCTGTCATACATATGAACCTCTGTTCCTTATGCGAGACTTAGCTACATGATATACTTTTTCATTTAGCCATATTTTGAATTTGCTTCAAGCCTTGCTGCGACTCCATAGGTTTTTTAAAATATTTTTTATATGTATAATGTTTAGAATTGTAGGCTATGTGTATGGAGAAACGTGAATAATACTGAGTTTTACTTTATTTATTTATTATTTGTTTCTTAATTCATTCGTTCATTCATCTGTAGTTTCACAGAATTTTTGACTCATGGCAGGGTAGCGACTGAAAAGTACTATTTAAAAAGGCAATTATATAATTATGGGTTTGAAATTACATAGTTTGGGTCTGTGGACAGGCCTATGTTGGTCTCTCTGCGTATGCGTGGCCGCCAGGAGGACAAAGGACAGAGAGAAGACAGGCAGATGTGAAGGGGGGAGTGGGGGTAGGGGACAAATAAAGACAAATGCAAAAAATATTCTACGGAGACGAAATTGGAATCCGAATGGAGACAAAAGCGCTCAAAGGCCAACAAACAACTAAGGTCAGGAACAGCACTCTGATTGATCTCTTACTTCTTTTTAAGTTCACTGCTGAATTAAAGATCAGTGTGGTAGGCCTACCAACAGAAACTGATTACGATTACGAAAAGATGGGAGTGAGACTTTCTTGGAACTCCGGCTTGTTTCTGAGAAACTATGAATTACATGACCTGGTTTCTTTTGTATTACAGAGAGTGATCAAGAGCATTTTGACGTAGATCTCCCAACAGAATGGCGACCCTAAGGAAAAAGCTGGTGATCGTGGGTGACGGAGCATGTGGTAAAACGTGTCTGCTCATCGTTTTCAGTAAAGACCAGTTTCCCGAAGTGTATGTGCCTACAGTATTTGAGAATTACGTAGCCGACATTGTGGTGGATGGACGACAGGTATGTGTATTGTAATAGTTTGGTCCGTGTATGCATGTATAATTATGACTCCAGTAGTGATGAAAGACATATATAGTGTTTTAAGTGCAGGGGATCTGAATTGTTTCAAACCCAGCTCTTTTGTCGTCGCTGTGCAATAGAGAGATCATAATTATTGCTACTGTGAACACAAATGTCATCGTGTATAGGCCTACTACCTACGGTACATATATATAATATAGCTAACATTTAAATGAGATACGATAAGATGAAACTTTATTTTATTCAGAGACTGAGAATTAATTTGGTTACATGGCTTAATTAAACACACACGCACATAATGATACACACGCGGACACTTACACACACATTATTTTACATAAGCACTCGTCTATACGAATGTGCAATGTGCATGTAAATGCCATTTTATGCTTATTTACTCTTTTATAGTATTATTATGCGCCATGAACCTTATATGTCATTAAGGTGTGAAATACAAAGTTCCTAATATTTCATCCACATGTTTTATGTACGTAAATATTTAAATGTTCAGTGTACTATATCTTTATAAATTATTGATTTTCACAATCCTTTTCTGTCATCTTCCATTATTCGCCATGTTTAACATCGATTATCACTTGAATTCTAATCATTCTCTTGTAACGGGATACCAAATGCATTAAAGTGTAAAGCAACAGTTGGTTAATTAATTGTCTGCCTTGAACTTGAATAACTTGTATTAATGATCCACTGAAGATGGATGCTCTTCCACTATCACTAATTTCACTACCATCATCACGTCTACGTTTTCGTTATTTCGTTTCCATCTTCCATCTTTTCGACTGTTTTATATTCTTCTCTCCTGCTGATGCTTCGTTGAGTTTTATACTGAATTTTAATTAATTTGACTTAATTTGACTCGTGTCTGAGACAATTGATGGTGCTTACAATAGTGTGTCTAACATATGAGACCGTCTTACAACAGTGTAGGTGTCGCCATAGATTGGGTTTACAGCGATGTGTGTCGAACACAAGAGATGATGCTTACGACACTGTGTCTGACCCAATGTAGAAGTGGAGAGCGACTGTATACTGAGTGAAGTTTTCTGTTTCTGTGACCACCAGGTAGAACTGGCGTTATGGGACACTGCTGGACAGGAAGATTATGACAGGTTACGTCCCTTGTCCTATCCTGACACACACGTCATACTCATGTGTTTCAGCATTGACAACCCTGACAGTTTAGAGAACATCTCTGAGAAGTGGACACCGGAGGTCAGTGGACTTTCGACAGATATAATGACTGACGGCAATTTGACAGTGACTGCCTTTATTGTAAACTCTTCATTCCTAAGTGGGTGTGAATAAGCTCTGAAACTTGGGCTGGCCTGCTGATTTACTGTCATTTATAATAAAGAAACCATTGACAGTCCCCTCAAGTGCTTCACAATGAAGGGCCATGCTTCTTATATCTGCATTTATGTCCTGTTGCAATTGTAGGAGACAACAGCATTGTCTTTAATAACGTGAAACATGAAAGTGATAGAGAAATTCAGAAACAGACAAAATTATGTGTAAAAAAGAAATTCATTTTCTGGTGAGATCATGTGGAGCATCTTCAATCTTAAAAGTATTTTTCTTTTTATCTCATTTCAGTGGTATTTTGTTTTGTTTTATTGCGTTTAGTTTTGTTTTTGGTGAGCCCGTTGTTATTTTGATTTTGTTAAAATGTACAAAAACACAAATCAAAATTTTTCATAATAATTCTGTATTACATAATATAATATAAACTGAAAAAGTGGTAATCTGTTTTAATTTTATACAAATAAATCACCTGCCTATAAAGGTATCATTAATTTATGTATTCTATATATTACCTGTAATCTCCAACTGACCAAACTGAAAAAGTGGACACATAATAAATTATTTAACTTTCCACAAACTCATATGTAGGGATGGGGATGGGAATGATTGGGATTAGAGCTTCGAATGATGGGATATTATCTATAGTCAATATAGTTAGCAATCGGGAGAAAGACCTTTAGTCTGAAAGCTTGTTTTTTTACATTACAGTTCTAATTCTTTTGGGATTTGTTGTAACAGTTCATTTATTGTGAGGCTTTTTTTTTCTATTTTTTGCCAAATTTTACCTGTGTACACACCTTCTGTCATTTGTTTTATTATCCAATTCTACATACCTGTCAGCTTTACTTGTGGATTAAGCACAGAGATCTATGGTGTGATCACCAGGAGTTTCCCAGCATGATTGTTTTTTATCATCTTTTGTGTTCCAGGTCAAACATTTCTGTCCCAGTGTCCCCATCATTTTAGTGGGCAACAAGAAAGATTTAAGAAATGATCCAGCAACTCTAGACGAACTGGCCAAAACCAAACAGTGTCCTGTCAAAGTTGAAGAAGGGAAAGCGATGTCAGAAAGGTGACTGTTCAGATCTGACATTTGTCATTTGTGATGAGCTCTAATACAAGTCTTCATAGTTCATGTATTTCTGGGGTTTTCAACCCCGTTCAAAACTCTTATTACTACCTGAGAGACACCCCCCCTCCCCCGCCCTCCCCCAAATATCCTTAACCCTCCTCCCCCCCCACAAATTTCATTTCTCTGTCTCTCTTATACATAATAATATATACACACCTACAGGAACACAGGGAGGAAGAGAAACACACATTTGCATAGACATACAGACAAAGAAAGAAACACACATATGCACACAGAAAGAGACAGAAAGAAAATTTAGTATTGCATTTTTTTTCTTTTTTTACTCATGACCCCCTGGAAATGTTTTGGTGAGATATCATCATGTTCCACACAGTCAGAAGTATAAGCCTTTTATACATAAAACAATATACGAACTTGATTTTATAAATTTGTTCCAGTGGACAATTTTATTCTTCTGTGAGACTGACCTATATTTGAAGGCAGTGACCGTGATGGAAAGGATAAAATCCCAAATGAAAGATTGGATGTCAAAATTAATCATTGGGTGTTGACAGTTATTTACAGTATGTTTGTCTTTCCCGCAGAATTGGGGCAGCAGCTTATATGGAATGCTCGGCCAGAACCAAAGACGGCATCAGAGAAGTATTTGAGATTGCCACTCGCCACGCCCTCAAGACCAAGAAGAAAGACAAAAAGAGGAAGTGCAAGATATTATAAGGAGCTTTGCAAGAAATCATCAGCTGTGATGACAGTTTTTCTTGCAACATGAAGTATTTCTGTTGTAAGTCAGTAATTGACTGTGAGTGAATTCAATCTTACTGGCAAATGCCAAAAGACACTGACATGAATGTGGAACTTACTTGGTTCACTGATGAGTCTTTGTTCTAAGACGTACAGAATACAGCGACTGTAGACGGCATTTTGGTCCGATTCACATATGTTGACAGTTTCTCAAGATTATTGACACATCAAAAGATGAACAATCAAACATGAAATGACTGCAGGTTGATGTATATTCCATGTAGGTGATTGTAAGTTGATCTTTTCCTTGGAAGCTATTGTAAATTGATTTGATTCATGAAAGAGATTGTAAACTGATGTATGTCATAGATGTGATTGTGATTTGACATATATAAATATAATGAAAATAATTGTAAGTTGATGTTTTCCATGAAAGTGATTGTAAATTAATGTATTTAGAAACAGAATGTCTGTGGATAACTTGAAAGAGGTCAAACAAATTCAGTCCCATCAACCATCCATAAATGTCAACATATCATGCTTTTTCTCTTCAAAATGAACAGCTCAAAACTTTTTATCTGAAATGTTTGCTTTTTATGAAATTAAGTGGAAAGGATATGACAAAATTTTAAATTGTGCGGACACTCATATGCGATGAAAAGGCATATCAGAATCTGATTAAAATCTCAGTTTAGTTACACATTGGTCTTCCAAATGTAAAGCTCCTGGAATATATGGAAAGTATGCTATGATGGTCTCTGATTGGTTGATAGGCACATTTCAAGGTTTGATTCAGACACAAGCATTGACATAAAAATGTATACGCACAGACATGGACTGTAAGTTTGAAAAAAAGAAAATTCAGCTTTGCAATTGAGAAAATCTAAAGCAAATCTTCCTATGTGGTAAAAGTAAATTATTTTTTGAGGTTAAAGTTCTTGTAATTGGATTTCAAATTTTTACAGACCAAAAAAAAAAATGGGGCTTTCAAGAACAAGGAACAAGGGATCTGCCATTTTTTTATGTAAAGAGCATGAGCTATGAGATGTGGAAAATCAAGATTTCATGAAGATTTTATTGTTTGATTGGTGTTGTGTTTCTCATTTTTTTCGTATAAAGGATGCAATGGAAAAGAAAAAGAGATATTTTTGAGTTGGCCATACATTCATAGACCTCACTAGGCTAAGATGAATTATTTGCCTATTCTTTTCTGCAACAAAAAGAATTCTGCCAAAAATTTTAAGGAGAATAAAAGTTCAAAAATATCAAAACTGTTTTATAATGCCTGATTCTGCCCACCTTTCTTCATTACTTTCCATCGTCTTATCTTTCATTTGATTACTGTCAATTTGTTTTGCTATTTGTAGTTTATCTTGTACTTGTACTTTCTAGTTTTCATGAACTATTTGTGTATGTTTGTTATGGCTGCCTGAGCTAGTCATATGTCCAAACCTGTGTGCCTTCAGGCCATGGTATCTAGTAATCATCGAACTTTGGATAGAGATCAAAGATATCATAGAACGAAGCTGTTGAAAGGAAAACAACTCTGCCACACATTATGTCGTCAGCATGCATTTCAGTTTGAGTGGTGTCTCAAGGATGGCATCTCAACCTGCACCCAGAACTTTGAGTTTGCATTTTAAACTAGCACTGATCAAGAAAAATACTGCTTCATGAGTGGGATAAATTGTATTTTTAATTTCATTTAGTATAAGAACTATAAGGTGAAAATAAGAAAATGTTATTTTAAAATTTTTTAAATTGGACTGTTACTTTGACATTTTTTTCTTGTAGCAGAGTCACCAATTTTCTAGGAGACATATTCTGGGTGGCATATTTAAAGTGCATAAATATAATAATGGCCATACAATTGAAGTCAGGCGCACTGCCTTTGCTTTGTAATCTCTTAATGTTAACCAGTTTAGTTGCCTACTGTGTGGATTGTTAATTAGTACATGTTACTGTGACGGTGGAATTTGAAGAGTTGAAAATGGTTATCAGTTGCTCTGCATGCTGACCATGTTGTGCGCATTGATCATATAGTCTTTTGCAGCTGTCAACATCTTATGTCTTCTTGCCACAAGTTTTATGATAGACATCATTTCCTTGGCAGTGGACTCACCTCTACCCATCTCACCTGTTGGTTAAATTTATTATCTATCCAGATAACAATCACCAGTTTGTTATAAATTTCTGTGATAACAATTATTGTTATGAATGTATCGACAAGCTCACAGATGTATTGGCTGACAGGGACCATGTTGTGCCTTAGGGAAAGATATTGTGATATCATTAAAATCCTGTGGATTTTCAGTGTATGTATTTTATGTGGTTCATTGAACTAATGGTATTACTGAAATTTTCACTATTGGACCTTATTCAGAGAAGTGCAGGAAAGTTGTGATACTTTGCACAGAGAGAAAGAGAGAGAGAGAGAGAGAGAGAAAGAATGAGACAGATGGAATGAGAAAGAGAGAGAGAAAGAATGGACAGATAGAAGAAAGTATAAAGAAGGAAGGAAGAGAGAAAAAAAATTAGTGCAGGGAATGTAGTACATGTATCTTGAATTTTGTTATGCAACTAGCCGTGGTCTGATATTAACAGTTGTTTTGTGGAAAAACCTGGCGAAGCTTTTATACCCTTTTTTTTTTTTATCAACATTTTCTTCTTTAAAAAGCAATGCTTGATGTTTGCCTTAAAACATATTAAATTTTGTTTCATATCTTTGTATTGTCTGTATTTTTCTTTCCTTCTTCAGCCATATTTTGTTCCTATGATTGTTGTAACCAACAGCTGTGAATTAATTTTGTAATCAAAATCTTACATCTTCTTGGAGACTGTGACAACAGCTCTGTCTGCACTTTATGCAGTTTGTCTGTCTGTCTGTCTGTCACAATTTGAATATGATTTCTGAGATCAGTTGTGCCTATATGAGTGAGCAGGTCTGAAGCAATTACCTGATATTTATTAGCTATATGGTTTTCAACTTAATTCCCAAGACCCCCCTACCCCCCCCCCCCCTTTCCAAAATTAAAAAGCAATGATATTGGATGATGGACTAATTAACCCTTAGGAATTGATAGGGCTGATGATTGGCCCAGTTATTTTACAGTGAAAAAGATGATGTGACCTGTCATCAGTCCAACTGTGTTATAGTGAAAAAGAGGAATGGGCCGATGATCGGCCCATTGAGAAAGCAGCTCTGATTACTTATGTCCTGATCTTGTAGCCAGTCAGAATGCTTGTTTCATAAACGCTGCAGATCTGTCTACATCAATGGTGAATCATCCTGCTGTTGTAAACATCGTTTTTTGTTCTGTGAACCGCGGCCTTCCTAGATGGCTAACATCCCAAAGACCAAGAATGGCTTAGTGATCCCCAAGTTGAAAACTCTTGGCCTATACAAAACACTTTTAAGACACTATCTTTACATAATGTCTAATATGTTTACAAATAGATCACAGAAGCAGTCATGAACAGAACCTTCAGTTTGAGTCCAGTGATTCTTTTAGCCAGTTATACAGTTGTTCTGAGAGTTGATCATTGGCTTGATAGATGGAAGTCTCAAGTTCGGTTCCTGATTGTTTGGCATTGTTTTCAGTCCAGAGAACGTGCAACTATAAGTCACATATTGGGTTCAAACAGTAAATATATTATGGAAACAAATGTACTGACAAAGGAAAACAAGAATTCTACAAATTATATTCCCCGTCCACAGCACCATGGACAATTGTATACACTTTTGCTGACACGTGATGACAGGTGTACACATTTTTTACAAATATTCTTTGCAACACATTGGCAGATGTACAGAATATATGCAAAGTTTCTCTATGACACATTGAGTTGACAGGCGTACACATTGCCATTACACTTCAAGACAGATGTACAGACTTCATTGATAGTGTACAAACTATTCAAATTTTCTCCATAACAAATTGAGAAATGTACAAATTTGGAACCAATTTTTTCTGCAAATCATCAAAAAATGTACAGATGTTATTGAAATCTTCTTTACAGCACATTGATAGTTGTATGAAATATGAATCAATTTTCTCTGCAACAGCCCAGTGACAGATATACATAATATTTTGTGCAAATTTTCTGTACAACTGACATAGGTACAATTTCTGTGCAAAATTTCTCTACAGCACAATGACAGGTATACAGATTTATTCAAATTTTCTATTCAACACACCGACATAGTAAAACTTTTGTGTAAAGTGTTTTTACAACTCAATGAAAAATGTACAAATTTTGAACAAATTTTCTCTATAACACACTGATAGATGTACGAATTTCCTCTGCTATACATTGATAAATACACAGATTTCTTTTTTACAACTCACTAGCAAAAGCGAAAACTTTCTGTGCAACGCGTTGCCAGATAAACACATTTTCTCTATGCACTTTGACTGCAGCTCGTTGATACACTGACATCCATAAACGTTCTGTACACCTCACTCTTTCTTCTCCTCCAACCACCCCGCCTCATTTTAAAGTATTTGGTCACTGTTCCCTAAAACCGTGGTAAGGGGCAGCGTGCACTATCCCGTTTCGCCTGCTGCACGGCGTGCAAAAGCAGTTTTTTGCTTGCTTAGCAAAGAGTTTACAGTGCTGCACGCCGCGCGAAAGATTGCTTGCATTGAACGGGTGGTTAATTTTAACATAGTGCGCGCGGGGTCTAACTGGTTTTGTCTGTTTTTCAGGAGAAGCCAAAAACTTTTATTTTAGCACAACACTTACTTGTCTAGGTACGACGACTTTTTGAAAGTTTGGTATTCGATTATTTTTCGGTTTAGGGGTGTAGAACCTAGATCATCCGATGAGGCTTCCAATATAGTTGAACATATTATAAAACTCGAATTTTTGAGTTACCAGAGTCTTAGGGAACGTCGACGATTTTCTGTCTGCGTCTCTGTCTGTCTATCTCTCCTTCACTCCCTTCCTGCACACAGACACATTCTTTACCTTTCGGTATAAACATTCTTTTTTTAAAATATGTCCCACGTTCTTTCGCTCACGCTTTCCTTCTACTCTCTCCCCATGTTCCCAAGACTCTGTACCTTTCCTTTTTACCCCTTCGACTGATAACAGTCCTTTTACTACTGATACAACACTGGTTGAGCGACTTCAAATTTTGAGATGAGAACGTTTTTTAACATATCTTTTTCTTCTAATACATTGCCTAAATATTTAGTGGTCAAATCTTCACGGCCAGCAGAGAAGGAACTTGATTTGTGGTATGCAAGTCCGGCTCTTGTCGTACACAAATGTTAACTTACACACACGTCAAGACAATGCCAATCACACAGTTTCTTATTGTCTTTGCATTAAATGTCACATGCCGTTTGTATCACCACCGTCCTCATCGCCACTCGTCAAGCTATCCGTAGATTCTGCGTACGGCTCCAACTCAAAGTAATGACTCAACTTTTCATCTTCTGAGTTCTCATCCTCCGGCTCCCTACCCTCCGATGGAAAACTGCCCTGAGTCCTGTGCTCTGCGTCAGAATTTTTTTTACTTCTGACATGATGGCTCAGTTTACCTACGTCAGGGCCAGTAGATATGTTAGATGTCTTACGGTCAGACCAGTGGTGGACATTAGAATGGGACTCAGTACTACGGTTGCCCATTGCGCTGCCTACCGCAGGAAGATTGTGTTGACACGCCCGGGTAGCCCGGTCTTTTCGTGCAGAGTTCCTGCATGAAAGAGGTGGAAATGTATGGCCCGTGTTTGCAACATTTGTCCTCCACAACTTCATTTGCTCAGTGTGAGGCACAGAATTTGAAATGGTATCATCTGGAAATGGGGGAGGAGGAGGAGGTGGCGGTGGTGGAAGTAACTCACGCTCAAACTGTGTTGTCATATTATTCGAGAGTTTCTCAGCTGATCCACGATACACAGGTGTAAGTGATGTCGATTTAGTACTACGGTCAGTTTGTTGGGCGGGTAAAGGCGGTAATGGACCCAGTTTTGTTAGAATTCGTTTCACTTCAACTCTGGCTGTGTTACCCTGGCCGACTGATGTCAGTCTGTGCCCAAGATGACAAGAATCGCTGCATCGTCTATGGTTCAAGGCTTGTTCCTTCATGGCTTTCAGTTCTGAGCTAGCATCTCGGAAGCTCTCCGATTTTTTAGCCAAAAGTTTTGGATTCCGTTTTGAGCTATATGGTTTTTCATAGATTTTTGTCATGATGCGGTGTGCAGGGCTTTGCTGAATTTGAGAGTCAACAAACTGCACATGTTTCTGCAAGTCTTTGTCTTCAACAGGTTTCAGTATTACATTTGCAAAGTTTTCCTTCGAATCGTCATCTGTGGTAACTTTTTCGGGCACAAGTCGGAGATTTACATTGTGCAGTATTGGAGAAATATCATGTGTATTCTCCATACTGTGTGGGGGAGGTTGGATATATACGTTGTACATGGCTGAGTGCAGAAAGTACGGGTCTTGTTCTGTGTCAGAGACAGTAAACAATCGGATCTGACACAGAGTTGTTTCATATTTACTTTTCCCAGCCTTAGACGTGGGAGCCGGACAAGGAAAAGTGGGAGGGGAAGTTGTTACCTGATCAAATGTCTGATGAGCGGATTTACTGGAACCTTCCTCTAATTCTGAGGCATACGTTGAGCGGAGAGTAGATGTCCTACAGTTATCCGCGCTTCCATCCTTCTGAACATGTGTCTTCCCATCAGCCTCTGAGCATTTGTTACACCCCTTCGCGTTTTTAAATGTCCAGTAACGATCAAGGGTTTCATAAATACCCTCCTCCTCGTCGTTATAACTATCCAGACGCCCAGCAACAACATCCGAAGTGTCGCCCAAAGAAACAAAACCCGGAGTTGTGTGTTGCATTTGCTTGAGATCAGCTGGGATGGTGCACGGTTTGCTTGGGGCTGGATCAGTTTTTAGTGCCCCACAGTAAGGAAGAGCGGATGACGATATGGTGAACGCGGGGCCATTCTTGCGTTGACTTTTATCGTGTGAGGACACGAAGACACAGTTAGAACTGAGCTGATGCTGCCTTCGAGATGATCTCTGTGGGCTGTAACTGCACACATTTATCTGTTGTTTAAATAAAATGAAACACACTTGTGTGAGCAATAGAATACCATTAGAACATTTGAAGAGGTTAGTTCAGGAACGAGGTTTAAGACACATTTTTGAACGGCGCATATCGGTGGAAACCAGACATATAGGGCTATCTTATTATAGTGCCGGTAGCATCATCTTTCTATCGTTAACTAGCGCCGAGAAAGTCTGAATTGAAAGTGGGCCACACCAGTGCAAGAAGGAGATTTATTTTTCCTTTTTCTCGAAAAGACTCAAAATTTAATGTGATTTAGCCCTGAACTAATCTCTATGTTTATTCATTATCATTGTCACGACCTAACCTTAAGTTTACCGCCTCTTATCCTCATTTATACTGTTTCTGTCACGATAAAATTTCATTTTAGTGTCTCTGTCATTATGAGGACTTATTCAGACATCTCTGCAAAATTAAAATTTCAATTTACCGCATCTGCCACCAGCAGGCGCTATTTTTTTTTCTAGTCACCACGAATGGAACCTAATTCTGCTGTTATTGCCACGATCAAAGTTTAATTTACTTTTTTTTTTTTTTGCACATATAAAACTTCAGGTTAATGTCTCTATCGCAATCAGGACCGTATTTGATTGTCTTTGTCACAATCAGAACTCGATCTTACAATCCATGTCATAGACAAAACTTCATTCTACTGCATCTGATACAGTTAGGGTTTGTATAAGATTCTCTTCCAGGCCCACTATCAATCAGAGCTTCACTTTATTGTTTCGATCACGAAAAGAATTCTAATGTCAATGAAATAATCAGGACTAAAATTGGTTTTACGTCTTTGTCACATTCAGAATTTCAGCCCCCCCCCCCCCGCCCCCTCCCTCTATATCACAAATTAATCCTTAATTCTGCCTTCATTATCACATTCAGATTCCCACTAAATGTCACATCATGTGATTTTTGGACCCGCTATTTACCTCATCAATGAGGTCATAGATGCCGCCATCCGAAATATCGTGTGAGGTTTCCAGCGTATGGCAACTCTTCTCTCTGTGCTGTTGATCACTTGCCCTGCATATGCAAACAAAGAGAAAAAAAAATGAAGGTTCTGTCAATGCATTCATGACAATGTGTGTTAAATGACTATCTACTGAATTTCGTCCAAAATGTATGCGCCCGCTTGTCTTATCGTCAAACATTGAGGCAGAACACAAAATTTCATAATTTTTGGTTCCTTTGTCATGAAATTTTAGGTGCTTGCATGTTCACACTCTTGCTCCATATTATGAGTATGGTAATAATATATTCTCGTCTGGCTTTTCGAATGATTGCCGCTATCACTTGGTCTATCCCCAGTTTAGAGATAGAACCTCAACGAAAAAAAAAAATCATTAAACATGGATTTTTAGCTCAACAGAGAAGTTACATGTGAAATAAAACAAATTTTAAAATGACCAACACACTGAGCTTTTATGTATTATTAATATCATTAACACCATTATCGTTTTAATTTTCCAGTAAAGTGTTCAGAAAACCTAGAGCTGCCCGTCTCCAGCAAAGAGATCAGTGTGAAAGTACTGAGTACAAGCTCATTTGGATCACATTCATCAAATTTGACAACGGCAGTGATGAGAGAGAGAGAGAGAGAGAGAGAGATGGAAGGAGGGGGAAGTGAGAAAGAAAAGCGAGAGAGAGAGAGAGAGAGAGAGAGAGAGGACAGAAGGAGACAGAGAGAGACTAGTTTGTGTAGCTGGGGGACTATTAGTCAACTGGCCTCCATATTTCCTGTCCGGTATTTTATCATTTTTCTAACTCCTAATGATATAAAGCAGGTCTTAATAACTATGAAAAAAAAAAAAAGAAACAAAAATGAACAATAATAACAACAGCTGCAGGTCTAGTAATCCATCTGAATACCAAGACAAAAGAAAGCTTGGAGAGGGATTTGCCATTATTCTATGGAATCTATGCCGTAGTGCTAGACACCCCTGAATAAGTTACCATTTCACTGTGGACAAGAAACTGACAGTGACAACATATTTTATATTTTTATAATTAGGAGATATTGACAGTGACTTACCTGGTCTTTTTCTGAATAAGACAACAAGCGATAACGACAAGGACAACGGTGATGAAAACTGCACACAGAAGGGGTAGGAGAACTTGGCCCAAAGTCAGATTGTCCCAGGGAGAAGGTGTAGCACTGTCAGACCTGAATCATCAAGATTATAATTAAATTATTATGGTTGTAATAAACTGAAAATAACGAAGGTAACTGCGGTGATGATGAAGGTGACGCTGAGTCCATACGTAGGCTACAGTTTGAACGGAGGACACTTACGTTGAAAAGTGTTGACTTTCTTTATTTAACATAATTTCTTGAAATTGTACCATGTTAGCACTCTTGTGATATTTCTAAACTCGTCATTGTAACGGCGATGTAAATGATGATGATGATGATGGTAGTGGTGCTGGGGCTGGCCTGTATTCAAGCTGTTTTCAACGCGAATTCGAGTTTTATAATAGTAAATCGGAAAGTCCTACCCCTTCAGCTTAATGAGCGCTTGGGCTGTCATGCAACCACGAAGAAATTTAACAGCAAAGGGCACAAACGTGAGAAAACTGCAGTCTCGTGCGTTTTTATAGCAACAACATAAAAAAATTATTTTAAAAAATAAATATATATATATATTAAAAACAATAGTCACAACAATTTCAATTTGATTAATGACTGCCGCAGTGTCAATGACACTAGTACGAACCTAGGTTGCCCGAGATAACGAAGTGCTCATGAACGTAACTCTAGTGTACAAAGAACACTTGAGAGGTGGGGTTCCGTATCTTAATTTTATTATAAGCACAAATGCCGGGCATGTAAAATGGAGTGCTCCACTTTTGATGGAAACTGCGATAACTTTATGAGCGCTTGCAAGGCCTTCCAATTTTCCAGCGAACCAAAGGTCTAATCCTCCACATACGAAACAGACTGTTTGTTTTGTGACTTTACCTTAGACAACTGTGTATTGTAAATCAAAGGGAGATATCAAAAAACAACAGCAACAACAACAAAAAACCACAGAGCTGTTTTCTCAAAGACAATTAAATGGCAGTTTAACCACCGAACAAATGAAGGTATCTTGTTCGTTTTTTAATGTTTTTGTGTTTGACTACAAGATTTTAACAAAAAAAAATTTGCGATTCTGAATAATAATGTCATGTGCAAAAGGCTATAGGAGAATTACATTAATAGTAAACTTTATACAGAGAAATGAATTTGTTTTCACACCTCCAAGAAATTTATAATGAAACATCCTTATCGGTTAGATAGCTTTTTAATGGTGTCATTTTCTGAATTTAAGAAGCTGCATTATTTTTCTTTTCTACTGACAAGTGTTACTCTGCGTAGCACTGTCTGTGTAAGAAAATATTTGGGGGACAGATAATGTCACATTATTTTACAACCATCTATAAGAAAAAAATCCACCTACCCGTAGATTTCACTGGAGCCAGTAGAACTAGAAGCGTGGACTTCTAGAGGCCATGCTGGTGATACGTTAGTTGTGGAAGTCATTGTCAGCCTAGACACTAATTTAGACATGTGGCAGAATTATTATATAACAAGTTCATTGTTAGAATCACAGTTTAAGAACTACTTCAAACGACAGGAAAAAAATTAAATTAAAAACGTATCCTTTGGTTCTCATGGTCAGTCTGGCCACTGATTTACACATGTGCCATAATTATTCAAGAAGTTCAATAAAAGAATCACTATTCAAAAACTATTTGATAAAACAAAAGTGTATCCTCTTTGTCCACACAGTATGGTCATTTGCATTTTCGACAAGCAACGCATACAAATAAAGAACAACGACAATCACTGTTAAAGAGCTTCCATCTGTTGGCGTGGTGACAGATTTGTTATAATAACACTAACGTCTTTCTTCCAGTCTTTTATACCAGAACAAGTCAAAGCCGAATGTCGCCATAAACTGCCAGCAAGCCTTCAAAGGAACCAACAATAACACTCTATCAACACCACGCACGCGTAATTAATTGGACTCAAACACAAAAAAATGTTCCCACCAATTAGACGAGCCTGGCCATTGTTTAGAGTGATATCTCGGTGAAACTCACAGAGAAACATAAGAGTGCTGTTCCATAATATAACATGGATCACTCGTAAGTAGTTGAGCCTGTAGGTCACTGGTACGAGATGGTGAGTAACAAGAAAAAGACAGAAAACTGCAGGCAGCGAGTCGGAGCCACGGGTTCAGTTGCCACTGACTCTGCGCCCTTCGGCTCGCGTACCATCGAGTGGCCACGAGAGCCTCTTTCCGGAACAGATCCCAGTGTGTTGGTCTGAGGGTCAGAGATAGAACAGACCTTCCTGATCTCAAAGACTTAACGCTTTCCTTTCTCCTGGTAATTATGTAACATTATCAGCACTCTTATGATGTCAGAGAACGGACAAGTGAAGATATAGAAAGCAGAACAAGGACATCAGGGGAGGGGGTGGGATATTATGATAGGCATGCAAACACAACAAGAGTGTTCTCACCATTCTTGCAATCCAGTGATAATAATTTGGTGCGAAAACAAGGAGTTTGTAGTTCTTAATGACAACTTATATCCACTTATTTGGTTAAGATCTTTGTTTCTCGGGGGTCTCGGCCTAAAGGCTATTGGCCCCAATACTCACTTATTTGTAACAGCGCCCTATACAAACCTCGTTAAGTGGGTGGGCAACGGTTTCACAACGTCTTCTTCGTATCTCCGGAACATTTCATGAGTTGGAATAGAAGTTGAATATGTTATTATACCTTTTCACTTTGAAAAATAACTAATTTTACGTGAATAATAATTTCGTCCTGTCCTGTGCCATGCTTCTTGCCTAGTTGACATTCTTTAATGTGTACACTGATAAGTTTTCCGACTGAGTCTAGAATTTTGCCCAGATAGACAACTTCTCATTAATTTCACCAATGCTAATACGATACTTATCGCTCTTCTCCTCAGCAGCGTTAGATATATCAAGATCAATCAGTGAAGGCAATGACCATTTGCATTATCAAAAAATGTTGTCCAGAAATGTCTGTGGTAGCGTAGGTCATCGCGACCTTAATTAGTTCTTGTTTGTTCCAGCTCCACTATTTGCACAACCGAGAAATTTGACGTTAGACGTTCGCATTTTTAGTGTTATGATAAGGGGTTAGAAAAAATAAAGTAAGAAACAGCATGATAATGCTACAACATATTTTAAACAGGTGCCAGAGTGTGCTTTTGTTATACTTCTTTCTACATACTGAAAAAGTTTTTTTTTGGGGGGGGGGGGGGTTGTTTTTTTTGGTCAGATACCGGTACTGGAGACAGAACAAACAAGAAGTGAAGTCGTGTTACAGGAGCCTCAAATTTTTGGTTAATTTCGCCGAGGCGAATTAAACGGTGTGATTATTTAAGCCATGTGGTCAGACTGGATTTGTGTTCCTATTGTGAACTTTTGGGAAGTTCATGGATTAGGGCTAGGAGTTTGATAATATTTTGCCCCCAAGGCCCAAAAGAGCATCTACAATGCAAAATGTGAAGGACGATAAAAACAGAGACAGGTACAGAAGATCGTTTTTACTGTCTGCAATTATTGCCCCTACGAAGCATTCTAGATAAGTGTGTGCCACATATTAGTTCCGTGCTATGTTTCTTTCATGTGTTATGCCTGCTAATGTTATTGAGTTAGGATATGTTCAGGTAATGACACTTATGTGTGTATCGTGCATGTCCTCGTAAATGCCCTGTGAAAATGAATTTCCCTCATGGCATAATGAAGTGATTCTTATCTTATCTCAGTGGTCAAACTTTTATGTTAGATACTGGAAGTCCGTCGAGGGATAAAAATGTAGCCTAAAGAATACAAGATGGCGTCCTTAGTGCTGTTGGTAAGACAATGAAATAAGATCTATCCAACTCCTGCTGAAAACGGTTGGAACGTGAATTATTTGGAAATGAGTCATTGGGTCACACGAAACTTTACCGGTCCAGCTGAAAGAGTCGACAAGCAGCATCCAAGCATACAGGTAAGAACAGAGGCTATCAGTGGCAATGGGTTCGTATCATAACTGTTCGTACTGTTACGGTATTTACATTTTGTCAGTGCAATAACTTGAATAAGTTACCCTTTGTTTTTCTTATGCTTCTTCATATTTTCTTCACAGGCGCTAACCCCCACCTACATTCATGACTTAAAATGTGACCTGGCGTCTATAAAATGTAAGGAAGTCACGGATCGAACATTTGTTTGACGGAAGGTTTTCTTCTACTGATGAACTCGTACTCTCTCTCTCTCTTTTTCTCCTTCTGCCCCCTATCTCTTAAATCACTGTCTTACTCCCTCAATTCAAATTAGAATATAATTATTTTATAGTTATAGCACCGTGAGCAAGATAATACACTGACATGAAGGGGAGCATAACGGATTGTTTGCACACAGGGTTTATATTTTTTATAAGCTTACTAGATGACGTTTCCGGGCATCATCCGGGATAAATCTGTGAACCCACCTGGTCTACAATAGTAACAAAGCTTCCCATATTCTACAATCCTACTACAGATTCCATGCGCTCCAGCTACGCACTCAAAATTCCTGATAGGGAAATTGCGCGCATGGAAGTGAACGCGTATTGATATCGTTTCTGGTGCAATGAGCTTACTACAGGAACCCAAATCAAAGATCGTTGTATTTTACATTTTTACATCTTTTTATTTACAAATACCTGAAACTTGAATCAACACAATCGATCGATACAAACGCGATTAGATTGGATTAGTTGACACTTAGGAAAATTAACTTTATAATTGTTGTAACTGTCATTTAGGTTGTAGCGTCCCAAAATTGCACCACAATGAATTACTCCCGCCACTATTTCTATTATATATTTCAGTAACTTGCAACATTTGGCATGAGTAACTGAGCAAACTATACACTCTTCAGGCCTTAAATTTGACAGGAAGGTGACAATTGAGATAAGGAAGATGATGGCGATAATTAAAAGTTGTTTACTTCAAGCATGTAGTTTTATAAAATATGTTTATTGCTATATAACATCTGTATTTTTGCATGTTTGTATCGTAAAAATAATATAGATTCTAGTACCGTACATGTCATAACAAGTAACCGTATCAAGCGAGAGAGAGAGAGAGAGAGAGAGAGAGAGAGAGAGAGAGAGAGAGAGAGAGAGAGAGAGAGAGAGAGAGAGAGAGAGAGAGAGAGAGAGAGAGAGAGGGGGGGGAGCACTGAATTGTTTACTCCGAGCAATGCCCGGTAGGTCATCTAGTTTTTTTTATAATAAGCTTTGGAGAGTCGAAATTCAAAATGTAGGCCTACTTAGCGTAAAATTCATACTCTGAGAAAAAGAAAGCTTTCGGTCGTGGTTAATTCAATGAAGTAGATTTTGGCTAGTATTTTAAATATTGTTTTTTTCTGTTTTTAACGCTTACAGGCTTCTTCGAGTTTCATTTTGAAGCGAAAGATAGTATTCAATACTGACTTCCCGAAGGGCTACAAATCACAAAATAGGTCAAACAATTATTAAGGTGTTTTAAAAGACAGTCTATGAGCAGTTATTTATTTCAGGGTTAGTACATCAATATTCATGGTTCCTGCACTTCTATGAGAATGTTTTCCCAGGGCTAAAATGTTAAATTCCAGGGCTGCTCCCTACTTATTTCGTTTTGATTTTCAACTCGTTCATATTTTTCAACACTGCATATTGTACTGGTTCAGCTAGACTTGATAGAATTGCAGACGTTGATGCAACTACCAGCACTAGGCTTGTTTGTGTGCCCTTGCACTCAACAAGGCGACTGAGACAAGAAAGGAGTGCCGGAGGGTGTAACCTAGCACATCACTTCATATTCTGGGCGTGAACAGACATATGTCGCCATCCACGATCGTCAGGTCTTTGATATTAGTGACACATACCGCGCATTCATTAGGACAATGTTAAATGGGACAGAATCTTATATATAATTATTAGTACTAGTAGCGGTGGTATCTCATTGTGGTGCGGCCTTGACACCCAACCCCACCTTTTTTGCTCAACGCCATAGACTGCAAGACAGTTTAAAAAATGATAAGCTTAATTTCCTTATATGTCAACTTATCCACCCCACTCTCATTTGTAGAGTCCTTTGAATATATTCAATTTTCATACAATCTTCTAAAATTGTTGTTATGACGGAAAAATACAATGACTCCCCCCCCCCCCCCCCCCAGGCCTTTGATGGGCTCAACACATGGAAAACTGTAGTTGACACACATTCAACTTGGTGCTATTTCTCTGCTTGCATGATGCCCAAGCGAACATGAGATCCGAAGCATCAGGAATGGAGAGAGAGATGGGGCGGGGGGGGGGGGAAGAGAGAAAGGAAGAGTAAGGGAGAAAGAGAGAACGAGGGGAATAGATATATAGAGATAAATAGACAGATAGATAGATAGATAGATAGACAGACAGATAGACAGACAGACAGACAGACAGACAGACAGACAGATAGATAGATAGATAGATAGATAGATAGATAGATAAGATAGATAGATAACGTTTTCATTTGGTTAGTGTGACGGTGTCTTTGCTATAATATATAGTTTTAGGCTACGTTTTGGGGATGTAATAATAGTGGTAAATAAGTTATGGTAGTGAATTCAATCACTTTGACACGAGGTATGCAATCAGGTTGCCTGCGACAGAGATACCTTACCAAAACACTGATAAAAAATTACCCCACACCCTCACAAGACAACACAGACACACAAACACTGCAGCTGTTACAATACCTTCTCAATACGATTTCAGACATCAGAACTCTGAATGACAACTCCTTACTGTACTAGGCCTAATATCGTGTGTAAAGTGCAGGTAAAAACAAACTAAAAACAACAACAACAAAATTAGTGTTTGGCGTACAAGTAACATGCTTTGCAGAGGGACATCGCGACGGTTAGGCCTATTATTGCCAATTCGCCTAACCACAGTAAACGATTGTGGAAGTCATATGACTTCTGGGGTAGTAATAACGTTTAGTGCTGTTTCAGTTTGTTTCAAAACAGATCTTTTTTTAACCAGTATGACGTATGGATTGGAAGCTGTACAAAGATTTGGGTATTGCATTTGCGGTGCAACTCCCCTTTCAAGGTTCTTTTTCGATAATAAAAGTAGATCTAGTGGGAACAGAGTTCGAATGCTATCTGATAAAAAAAATATATGAAGGTTACATCTTTCACACTTTCCATCTGTGGATCAGAACTTCTCGTTTCAAGAGAATCAAAGGGATATTCTGATAAGAATACCAGAACCGCCCCAATCCTTCAACAAAGGTAATTCATCACGTCCACATTTATTTGCCAGATCTGGCATCACTGCAATCCGCTAGCCAGGAAGTTTTCATCATTTCGAGCTCATTTTGAGTCGATCAAATAAGATCAAAGCGTGTGTAGTTAATTATAAAGAGGAAAGAGGAGATCGTCAAGAGTGGTGAGAGGTGAGACAAAGGACAAGTGGAACAGGAAGAAAGAAAAATAAGGCGTGAGAATGTAACGAGACAGTAGGTGGAAGTAGGAAGAAATGGAAAGAAAGAAATGCGCATGTCTTCAATTTTGCGAACTGAATCCTGGGTAATCGTTTTCCAAATATAGAAACCTCAAAAAATTTGACGTCACAGTTAACCGGAAGCCATTTCTGACACAGTCAAGGGCCAGTCCGGTGAGTAATGGAAGTGATCAAGTTTCTGACGCATTGGAAAATTGGGATTCTTCATAATAACATCGATAATTTAGTCTGAAAATTGTTCACCGCAAGTCACCATTTATATTCCTGTTCTTTAAGGTTCAGCTGCGATCTGTGGGCGTGGCATCTAAACAAGAGGAAGGAGTGGTAGATCTAGACCCCGTTGGCTGGTAGATCTAATTTTGTGTGGGCATTTACCAAAGTACACTCCTCTTCCTTCCTTTCACACAGTTTTTCTGTTCCGCAATGCGTAAATCGGTCACTGCGTGAGCAGTGTATGTTTCCCCAAATATCAGTTTGGTTTCTAATAATCAAATAGATCTAGAGTTATCATACTCATTTGTTCGACAGCTGCACTTGGATTGAGTCAGAAGTGAATATATATTTACTGTTACACGAATTGGATTATTGTAGCATAAGAAAGTCACCCTTTATTGAAGATCTAGAGTCTAGATCTACAGTGCGGTAAGTTCCTTGATGGGGACAATAACCATTGTTTTACATTAATTTGTGTAATAATGTAAGAACCATAGATCTGGACTTATTAGATGCAGTTAATTTTCACATTGTTTATTGTTGTGGATTGATTGGGTAGGTCTATGTCAGTATGTGTAAGGGTCGAGACAGAGTGAACTCAGGAAGGTCTTTATGATGAAGACCTCCCCTAACCCGCGCTTTTGTTCTTTCTTTCCTTGTCCCATACCCAACCTTTTGATTAGCCCGCTCAGAAGTCCCCTCATTGGTGTGTTTTCTTGACTGGCGCGGACGGGCGGAGGACCTCCCTGAATTCACATTTCGTACAACTTCACACTGCTTCCTCACTGGTTGCACAAAAACTCGGACTGGCATAAAACCATTGTGGGCGAGCGGAGTGCAGCCTACAAACAACCGTTTGAAAGTTCACGGTGTCTCATTTTCCACACGCGGACGGACCGTGATTACATTTTTACCACTGCACTAAATTTCGTCCTCGGTTCATCCGGGAAGGATGACGCAATGACGACCGGGGAAGGGGGGCGTGGTCGGTCGACACGTATTGTTCTTTTCAAATTCAGTGTGATACCAGTGAGTGTATTGTTCCTGATAATCAACATGGATGAAGCATTGATTGCGGCCATAGAAAAGCATCTCAAGCTTTAATGACAAAACATCCAATGAATATTCCAACTGAATATTCGTTCAAAAGCTAAAATGCTGTGGACCCAATATCTTCTTCTGTAAGCTTTCCTTCTCTTGAGCCAATAAAGCATCATGAGTCTCAAACAAGAAACACCGACGACTGTTGACGGCATCTTGAACGGAAATGAGCCGTGTCAGATACGAGTCTCGAGATGGGCCAGTGAGAACGGCTTGTGAACTCACTCTGCTTGAAATTTCATATCACATTCGTTTCACGGTTCAACTACATAAAATGTGGAAGTAGTGTGAATTGTGAGTGTGGGTCTAATCTGTCTCGACCTTAATATGGCATTGTGGTAGTCTACTTTAGTATTTAGTTAGTAGAGAAATTCATTATTAAATCTGAAGGTAATAAATGTTGAACAGTGCAGAGATCCAATTTTGGAGTAACTTTTGGGGAAGGAATGTTTTTACACGCATTGAACGTAGAGGACAGCGGCACAACTCCATTGCGATTTAAAAATTTTATGCATTTTCATGTCCCATCAGGAATATATTTTAGGAAGGAATCCGTGTGAAGCACTTACTGGAAGCAATAGCCTTACTCATTCACCAGGCCTTTAAAGAAATACCAGGATTTATTTCTTACATAAATTTTAAGCTGGACACTGAGTGAAATGTTAAAAAACTGTCATCAAGCAGATTGAGCAACAGTGGTGATAAATCTGCTTATTATTAAAAAGAAATGTAAGTTGAGGGGGGGGCGGATATTTGCAAAGTGAAAACTAACGCAGCTTTGGAAGCAAAATTATAATACGATAAAGTTTTATTTGTAGCTATGCTTTTCTTTAAGACTTCAATAAAGACAAAACAGAAAATTATGGCTGAATTATTTTTTGAATGTGAGCAATAAATCGGGGGGGGGGGGGGGTCATTAAAATGATTAATTCTGCTTGCTTAAGATATTTTTTCTTCAGATTGAGATATTTGCTGATGCTTGGTTAAAAGTACTAAAAAAAAAACAGGATATCTCTGGCTTTGGGCAAGCCACAGTGTAGGCTTTGTTTTTATTTAGTGTCCTCAGTATTTTTTCCAAGTTGACCATAGTATAGTATACTGTAAGATGGCCAAAGAGACCTACAAATTTCAGTCCCATTCACTTTGTGACAACTTTTAAGTTAATGTACGGGCGCGCTCACGCACACAGACAAGAGTACTATTGTTGTCAGAGAGTATGTAAAAAGTGAGATCTCACTTCCGCCAAATCCTGATACTAGTTAGCTGCGGTAAACAAGAAATCGAAGAATTGAAAGAGCCGCCTTCACCAAAGATAGTGTGCGTATCTGTTTACTGTGGTTTGTTCATATTTTTGGGCTGATTGAAACTATTTACATTTTAGTGCTGTTTCTAAGCTCTTACGCCTCCATGGAAATCCCCAAAGAGGTATTGTTTACCGCAGTGACCTACTTTCCGCTCCATGCTAACAGTGATTTCGCAGAGCCTCCCGTGTCTCGCAGTGCAAATCGACCAATAGTGAAACCTCTCTATTCATACATGCTCTCTGCTATTGTCGGACAGATAACTTCCTACAAATTTTTAAATATGAATGAATGCAGCAGAATGATGCTCTAAAAATGCTTCATAACTTTTGATAATGTGAGATATTATCTAAACACAAAATCATTTAGGGCCACATTAGATTATTAGAAACAGCAGAGTGAATCCTCATTCACTGAGTAAAAGATGGTGCTTCCTGATTTGCTGAACTTCAAATATTCGAACTTCCTTTTCAGAACTTGAAGAAGGGAAATACAGAGGGAACCAAGCCAGCATGAGGGAGTACAAACTGGTTGTCCTGGGGAGTGGAGGTGTGGGCAAGAGTGCCCTGGTAATGAGTGCTTTTGTTTTTAAAAAAATGCATGTTTTATAATATTTTGAATTTTCATTCTTGGTAATGTATTTTTGTTTTAACCCTCACCCTGCGCAGGGCGGCTATAGTCGGTATTGACTTGCAAGCGCTCACGCCGCACGGGCGGCAAAAGTCACCCAGGTCAAGCTGACCGCGCCACGCGCAAGCCCTATTTTCAGGCGTCGTGTCAGTGACCTTTTTGAGGCGTAACCACCGCCTTATTGTTCACTGTATCTCTTCTAAATCAAAGACATTGTGACATGGACATGTTAACCAGTGAATCACTGGTCTGAATCACAAAGAATAAGCTTTCAAAGGCTCTCCCCACACTTTCAAAAGATGTAACATCGACATGCGAACTGTTGCTCAACAAATATGCAATATTATCTCATTTTCTCACAAGCTGACCACCATCTGGAGTTGTCTGTATCTAAGAACCAATCAGAAACAAGCTCTGAAATAATCTTTGCCCCAAATGCCCACATTGGTTTATTAGTATGTGTCAATCAGGATGAAACCATTTGTGTAGGGCTTGGGAGGGCGTGGCTAGTTATCATGCTTCGTTCTCACGAAAACTATAGCTGTCAGTTTGGAATCATAAGTCAGATCATTGGTTAGAGACTGACAGACTAAGGTTTTGCTGGTTAATTCATTATCAAGCGTGATAAGGCGAATGTTTTCATACCGATCAATAAAAACCGAACCATGTGGACAGCGTATGTGGTCATTGTCTAGCGGCACGGGTCAGTGACCCCAGATAAGATTCTCCGTGAGTAAGGTCACTGACGGGGCAGCGGGCTTTACGGGTAACACGCAGGGTAAGTGTTAATATTGCTGAGAGTGGTAAATAGTCTTGTTTATAACAGTGATTGGTACTTAGTCAATTTAATTTGTTGTCAGACTGTATATAATTTTAATTTGATATCTGTTTGTTGTCTATACTATAATTTTTTTGTTATGCCTGCTGGACAGTCTCTGGAAATCCAATGTAACTTCATATAAGACTAAGAGTTTCCACTTTGTGCTGTGATCAGAAGTTTGGAGACATTTTTGTTTTGTAGACATACAGGAAAATATGTTATTTACCATCTTTGTACTATTCTCTTTCAGACTGTCCAGTTTGTTCAAGGCATTTTTGTTGAGAAATATGATCCAACAATAGAAGACAGCTACAGAAAGGTGAGCAGCATCACTCATGCCCACAATGGAAATGAGAAAATGCTAGATGTGTAAAACACGCTAGATTTTTTCCCTGACATCTTTTCCTCCCATGCTAGGCACAAATATTTAAAACATAAATCATACTTCTATTAATTTTGAAATTTTAAATTTTCTTCACCACCAGATTATTGAATTTAATAAACATCTTATAATATTGAAATATGATAATTATATTCAAGGAAGCAGTTTTGTTTTTAGTTTTCAGTAATTTACTGGGTAATTTTATTTTGTTCTCGGCCACCTGTTGCTTTATTATTCTTTGGCTGCCACAGTATAATTATATAATATGAGAGTTTTTTTGTGTTTGTTGTGGATCACTCTCTATAAAAGGATGGGTGTGAAAGTAAGTGATCGTTTATCATGATCAGGTTTAGTTTTTAAGTCTAACTGGATATGGTTCTGGTAAAGAGAAAGACAGTGACAGGGATACTGATATGACAACAGTTTCTGTATGTCAGCTTGCATAAAAATGTGAAGAATGTGCCATTCATCACTGTTACCACAGAAATTGATGGTAGTTATCATAGTATGGTTTATGGCAGCTAATACTAAAGTAATTTCTCACAAGGTGTACTGCCTTGTCAAATAATTTCCTTATTTTATAAATGAGTTGATATATTCAAGACTTATTTGGTATTTATTGTTTTAAATTAATTGTAGTGGAATTATTATTTTTAATGTTTGTGTTTTATTTCAGCAAGTAGAAGTTGATGGGCAGCAATGCATGTTGGAAATTTTGGACACAGCTGGCACAGTGAGTACCTGTTTAGTGATCTTTCAGTCATATTTCAAGAGTTTCCTGTTACTCTAAACCAGTTTTTGTAAAATTGCAACTGTGTTGTGTCTCTCTGTAAAGCTATGTAACCCATGTGATATTAAAAAAAAAAATTATGTGTATCATACATAATGATTATGTTGAAATCTTCAAGCTTTGTTAAATATTGAATGAATAATGTAAGGAAAGGTGCTCAGAAATGTCCAGCATAACTCATTATCAAAGTTTTGTACTTTTATATTTAGTTTGCAAAAACCAATGATTCAGGAACTCACCACTGTTTTGTCCATGCTTGCAGGAACAATTTACAGCCATGAGAGACTTGTACATGAAGAACGGACAAGGATTCTTGCTGGTGTACTCAATTACTGCCCAGTCTACCTTCAATGACCTGCAGGATCTGAGGGAACAGATTTTGAGAGTCAAGGACACAGATGATGTAAGTTTAGCATTTAATTATGGCTGTTGTTACTTGCACATATGAACCCCAAATGTTTTGTGCTAGGGACATGTATATGTATCTGTCCATAACCCCATCCTTGTCCTCTAAATCTTATCGAATCCCTAATCCCCTTATTCTTTCAACCAAAAAACAGGAAGAAAACAAAAAGAAAATCTGAAAGAATAATTAATTAAGGCTGTTGTTAGTTCTCTAGCTCTCGAGTCACAAAAGGCTTTAAAATGCGTACCTCCAACGCAAAAACAGTTGGAGTACCTAAGTACAAGTAACAACAATCTTCAATTACATGGGTGCAGTTTATGCAGGGTTGCCATTCCTTGGTGGATGTATAGAAAAGATTGAAAGAAAGTAACCCTATGAAACAGCTGTGGATAGTTACAAAGTGTGCACATTATAGAGAGGAAAAAGTAGTTGGAACAGTGTGATTTCACACTTATGCAGCTCCTCAAATACAGCGTGATATATGTTAGGTCAAGTCAAATTCTCTGCTATGAAAGCTAATCTGCTTCATTCCTGATGTAATAACTCTAGAGAATGCTCCATGAAAGGGAAGTGCGGGTTTTGAAGTATATTTGTTTTGCATGCTGTTTGTAAGTTATCTATGTTGGTCTTTACTGTTTATAGAACAAACAGTGCAAACAGTGGGGGTGGACAAGCATTTTACTGGTATTTCCCATTTTTTCACAGTATTGAATTATCCATTAGTATCATTTGAAGGGTATTATCCAGACACAAGAACATTCATGAACTAGAGTTACTTTGGGACTTTGAGGATGAGTTTATATATATATATATACATGTAATATAAATACATTTGATGATACACAAACTCATTCAATATCCATAGATATTCAACTTTATTATTTGAAGTTCGGTTCCTTACATTAAGTTTCAGGGATTCATCCCATATTTTGTCTAACTCTGTGCCTTTTTTGTTTGACATACAGGTGCCCATGTTGCTGGTAGGCAACAAGTGTGACCTTGAGGATGAACGTGTTGTAGGCAAAGACCAGGGTCAGAATTTGGCCAGACAGTTCCAATGTGCTTTCTTGGAGACCTCAGCCAAAATGAAAATCAATGTGCTAGAGGTAAGTGCCGAAGGTTGAAAATCTCCATCTGTCAGTTTCCATCCAAACAGCAAGTCAGGCATGCTATAGTTAAGTTTTATTGTCATTGTTTAAACTAGTCATTTGACCTCTTAAACCCCATACGTACATATTTCTTTAGTCAATATTTGCAGCTATGTTGACAAAACTGCCAGTCAATTAAGACAAGTATAATGTAAAGACAAGTAATATATCTCTATTTGTTTTTCTTTCTGTTTTTCTTGTCACTTAATCTGCCAGTGACCAGTGATGAGCTGGTAGGTCGTATTTCACCTCTGTAACCTTGCTCCTCGATGAGACATGGTCACTTTATATGATTAACTGTGTTTTCATCTGTCAAGGGGAAATAAATTATGTAAATCAATTTTAACCCATTCCTGCCTAATCTGACCCGATGTGACATCCTCGCATCTGCCTAATGCGACTCTATGTGACCATGCTTATGTCAGCCTAATGCGCTCGAATGCGTCTCCCATCAGTGTGCTGTAAGTCTCTTAGCAACCTGATCTCGTTGGCAGCCTGACTTAGAGCTATAGTCACATTAGAAACGAGATGTCCGCTCTTCAGTTAGAAAAAAACAGGGTGCATCGATCTTATGAACTCGTTTTTCAGTGGTTCTGAAATCACCGAACATCGGAAGTGGGAACAGTGTTGATCAGCTGTCCAGCTGTGTTGTTTCCACATCGAGTGCACTGATGGCTTCCTATGTAACATTCAGTTACATGGTGGTTGCTATTATAGCAAATATCATGAGAATTTAAAACGACATTTTGGAACAATAATATGTGCAGAAAAACTGAACAAAATGATACATTTTGAGTTTTGACTTTATTTTATTGCAGTATATTTCGATTCAACTCATAGACATGTAATATGTATTTTCTGAAAGGGCATTCATTTATCTACACTTTGTTACCTGTTTCATCAAAACTGGATAATAATGTGCACAAATTTTTTTTTAAAATATCGTCAGGAAATTAGAGTTATTTCCCTTTGATTAGGCATCTGGTGCATGAAAAATAGGAAGCCTCGTAGGCGTTGGGCTTATATTTTTTTGCAAGCATTAAACAGGAAAGGGTTAATCAAGTAAGACATTTTCAGTTTTGAAAGTTGAATTATTCTTTGGAGTTTGATGATTGAAACCTTTTGCCATTCTTTCATCAAAAATCATCCTTGAAAACACTTGGAAACCCTGAATTTATAATGGATTTGAGAATTTAATGGCTACAGATTATCAGATGATGGGAGATGTTCAGTCATCAGTTAAGTGTTGACTTTTGGTATGTTTCAGATATTCTATGATTTGGTACGTCAGATCAACAAGAAGAATCCGGGACCAGGCAGACAGAAGAAAAAAAAGGGTGGATGTGCTTTACTTTGAGATCTGAATATTATACGGTACGAGTTTCAGCCATGAATATTGTTTACCTGTCTTTGATTGTGTCAGTCAGGTTTGCCAGTATTGTGATGATGTGTGTGATTTTAATGCCATGGGAAAGGTCTTGCATATTGAAAATGATTGTGAGTGTCCTGTTTGTGTAGGATTAAAAATGGGACATTTGACAATGTATGTGAAATTTGAATATGACCAGTATTCATTGAGTTGGGAGTTGCAAGTACATTAGCTTGAAGTATCAGATGTGAAATAATTAAGTTATTTGTGAACAGTGAATCATGTCTTTCACTGGTTGTAATGTTTTTTTTTGGTCGTCTGTTTTGGTTTGCAGCTGGTGATCAAGTGGTGGACAGACAGAAGCGACAACCGACGGGAACAGACAATATGAAGTAACCTTTGGCATTACAGTTCCAGCACCAGTCATCAATCGTCATTGCTGTCCACACAATCGACTATCAACATTTGTTGTTTTTTTCACCCAGACCTGTGTTTACCAACACTCTCATAACATCGCATGAAGACTGCTACATTGTTCCATTCCCATTATTCAGTGACCACGACAAGACCAGTACCTGACCAACATAAACTGGTCTGTGTCTATTTGAGGATCACCTTTCAATTGAGATCGAACAAGTGAGAAGTTCACCAGCCCAGATATATGTGGCCTCAACTGAAGATCTGGTGTTTGAGAGGCTCTGGTAGAGATGAGATGCACTGATTTATTTATTAATTCTCTTGTCCTGTGTAGTTTTTGAGTCTGGGAGCATCTCTGTTTTGCCAAAAGCTGCTTGCTAAGATGGCCAGATGGTCCAAATTTCCAGAAAGACATTTGGAGAAGACCTGAATAGCTGTGTAGTTTAAAAATGTTGGAGTCCAGTGAGATTTTAGATTTTTTTCCTTTAATTTTCTCTGGTGGAGAGAATATGTATGACCATCTGGATTATATGATGGCTAGTCTTTATGTCCCTTCCCTCTCCTCCAGGAAGAAAAAAAAATCCATTGATATTTCTGTTGTTCATCACCCTCTTGCATGTTGTATTTTGTTTATGTAGACTAAGAACTGCCACACCAGGACAAGAGACTTTCCACTTAGCTGGCCAAAGGTGGAGAAAATTGCATTTTTTTCATTAACATGACTTTCTTGTTGTATTTTCACCCTAATTCACATGTGAGGAGTTGAAAAAGAAAACATACGAAAGTTATGATTTAACTCAGTCAGCATACAACGACCTTTCAGAATGCTGGTATCAGATACTACTACTGAGTTGGAGTTTGGAGAAAGCACATTGACAAACTAATGGTCACATTGTGCTAGAAAGAAGCAAGATGATAGAGAGAAGATAACAGAATGATAGGACAGAGGGAGTAACATGTCAAAAATGTCCAAATGTTCAAAGAATACAGATGAAAATCACCTTAACATAGTTAGTGACTTTAAGTGATCATGGATAAAAACTTAATTTTCAAAAAAGAGTGAACTTTGCACTTTGTATGTAGTGATTTTCAACTCCTCATTTTTTCATAGCTTTGTCTTTCGAATTTCCTTAGGCCATCTTCACAGTGAATTGTTTGAAATAGGATCTTTTTTTTTTCTTGCATGCTATTTTATTAAAAAAATGTTTTTCTGTGAGTTTGCATTTTGTTCTATGTCAATTGATGTATAGTTTATTTCTGAAGCTGTGTGCTCTGACTCCTCAGCTGCAATAGACAGATTGTCGAACCCTTGATAAAGAGATGAAATATGGAGGCAGAGCAGAAGAATGATTTAATTAATTGTCCATTTTCCAACTTTGACCATGGATGTATGTCAGTATTAGGTGATAAAATTGTAAGCATGATTTAGCCATCTATTAAATACCATTTTTATTATTATGTTTATTTTTAATAATTTTTAATTCTGAAAGAAGGCTGAGTATTTAAAGATAGCGATATGATATTGATATCAGTGATGTGAGAAGACAGATGAGTTGTGTCCAGTAAAGAGATCAAAAGGTCACCTCACAGTGTTTCTCAAACCACATCATCCATGTGTGGGTGGTTTGAGTTGACGTCATAGGCTGCATGACATATTAGTCCATAGAGAGGAGGACAGTTCTGTTTTTCTGTACAAATTCATGAATGATTCTTGATGTGGACATCTTTTCTTCATCTTGAACACTACTGTATTGTAATAAATTATTATTTTCTGCTTAAAGAATTTTGTTAAGAAAATTTTGTTTTGTTTTGTTTTTTACACTTATATTTTTGGAAAGATGCTCAAAGGTGTCAAAATTCAGACCATAAGAAATATTAATATCACAGATAAGCTAGAGATAGCGAGTTTAATTGACAAAATGATGCAAAGGCTGGTGGAAAAGAGGGCAGGATAGGATAGATAGGATCGAGAACTTGTTGAGAGGGGAGGTGGGGGATATATGTATCAGAAACTGATAACATGAAGAACTTAAATGTTGACAACAAAAGCGTTTGTTAAGGCCATCATCATTAGCATGTATTACATGCATCATTCCTTTCATAGTTGTCCATCTTCTACTTCTGGTGGTCTCATATCTTTTCCTCAGCTCATCACGTCACCATGCCAGAACTTGTGTATGATCTGTTGAAAGCAAGTGATTGTCTGTTCCCTATCCTCTCTAATTGGCCGGTCATATGAACAAATAAATACCGACATGCCATGCAGTTGTTATCCTTTGCTGGCCATATTTCTTCCCCTCCATGCAGTGGGATCTGCTGTAGTACAACTTGCACTGGCCATGAGAAATGACAATGTTTATCTGCTACCTCTCCAAATTACTACATTTGTGTGGACTTTGAAGTTTATATTAACAAGTATGTCTTCATGTGAATTGGAGGAAAAGTAAACAAGGGATGGATAAGACTGATCTGCAGGATTGATCATGGTCATTAGGTTTCTGTTTCAACAGGCCGAGAGTTGCTTTTTTTTTCAAATTTCTATCTGAAATCATCATAAGCTGCACCAATTGCTCTGCTGACACACATAAAAATTTTGTCTTGGCTTGGGAGGGTGAGCATATGTGAGTGCGAGTGGAATGTTTGACTGACACCTCTCTAGTTTAGGTTTCACAATTTATATTTGATACTCTGAAGTCCTTTTGTGGATTTGTCATAAATGTTGTACAGTCCATCCATCCTTGTCTCTGCTGAAACAACTACATGAAGTGTTCATAACAGGAGTGTAGAGCCCTACAAGGGTTTAGCCTCACTGAAGACAGTATGTTACATTTACTTAAGCAGGCATAAGTTGACTCTGTCATGAGTAGTCTCATTCATTGAGAGCTGTTGCTGGACGGATTTGGTGGAATTACTCATGGAAAGAACAGTTCATGACATATCTTGTAAATGGGATTGTCACCCTTATCTGAACTAAGGTGCATGGCTAATTCATTGTTCCAAGCCACAAACGCTATCAGTAGTCTAGTGAATTTCGGTGGACCTGCATTTCAGGCCAAGTATGAAGGTTTAAGTATTTAATGTCATTTATTCTGCTTTCTAGTAAACCTCAAACCTCTAAGAAATTCCATCAACGCTGCCAACAGTCGCGTGAAATTTAGTGAAGCTCTGTAGTTCAAATGTAATAACTGTCAGGGTGACAGATGGCACTGATTCTGACTGCCATACACTGCTGGTTGCAAATTTCAGACATCTAAAAAGTTCTCACACTTCAGGTCTTCCTATCTTAACCTAGTCAATGTTAAGAGCAGAGATTTATTCCTTAATTCAGAGTTTCATCAAGTTCATGGCTTCATCAGTAAGCGTAGTTGCCAGTATGCTTGGGATGCACAAAGTTGGTTGAATGATAGTCTTACAAACATTAATGCATATGTGTAGTATGCAATGTGGGCATCATGTATGAATATTTGAGCTTTTTTTCCTGGCACTGTACTATGATGAACTATTTTTTATTATTTTGGCCTTTGATTACTGATCTAACTTGGCTGAAGAAGATATTGACATGGTGTGGTTGTGCATTTTGATTAATGAACAGCTGAAAAAGCTAATCTCTTGCAAATTATGTTGTCTTGTTTGCATTGTCTTGTCCTGTCTTAAGACAGCATTTCCTGAGTATAACTGTGTGTTGCATTTAACATCAGTTAATAAATTACTGGTCGGATGGTAATGTTGGTCATGATAATGCAAGGTCTGGGTGAGAACAAAACTACAGTCGGTGATGACCTGCACAGTGTTAACAAACTTATTTATGTAACATTTTGTATCTAGTTACGAAATCTTGACAACTCTGTAAATATTCCTGGTGTTTTGTTGATTCTGCCTCTGAAATTTTGATGCACAGTGGCAGGGGGGTGCTGTTGGTACTTATGGTGAGTAGGAGATAGATAGACAAAGGGTGTTGAGAGAGGTGGATTTAGGCAAGTATAAACATTTAGTTTCACCCACAGATTGTTGTTCTTAGGGGCATTGACTGTGATGGACCGTTGATCTTTTAGATTGGAGAAAATTGAGGCAGTTGAATATGGGAATTTGCTATTTAAAAAAAATTTAATTCACTGGAAAATTTGCAGGAAAATACATGTATTGGATATGTAGAGTTTAATTCAAATAGTGATAACAAGGGCAGTTTTCACGTTTGCAATGAAAGTTTACTGTAAAGTCGTGGACTGTCCATTTGTATAAGTTCAGCGTTAAGTCAGTGAATGGACTGGCACTCGTAAGCGATACCAGTGTAAGGAGCCATCGGGGAGAAAGCGCCACTTTTCAGCTTCAGAATTACACTCCAGTAGTGTAGTTAGTGTCTGTCTTAGGCAACCTGAGGAGAAAAGTGAGACAGAACTGGGGAATCCCAGACTATCTCTCAGTCACTGGAGATGGCACATTGTCAAATCTGGTCAGTTTCCTGTATGAGCTTGGAGCTTGTCATTATATATACTTGACATGCATATTACTATATGTATAACCTAACATGTAATAGGCTTACAAGCTGTAGTATTAGACAAGATTCAACCATAGCTTCACTCACTGCTTTGCCCTGTAATTTGGGACAGATGTTTATTTCATTTCATCATTTTAGAAAAAAATTAATTTTATCTGCATGCTTTTCTGATATACAAATGCTTGCATATAATATAGTCTAAGAACTTGGGAATTTTGTAATGAGGAGTTCCAAGTTCGTTTGAAGATTATGGGAGTTCAAGATTGAAGAAAAATTTTGTTAACAGCAGTCATTTTGTGTACTGATCATCTATCAAGCACCGAGCACAAGAGATAAAGGTTCTTGTTGGGGAGATCATGTTTACCTGCAGTGATATAGTAATACCTGCCTTGGAAGTTGGGAGTCTTTTGGTTTACTGATTTCCCACATGATCTACCTTATATGTATATTGTAGTATCAAATGATAATAAAAGAGTCTGAGCTCTTTCATTTCTGTCATTGATATTGAGTGATAACAATACCTTATCTGGTTCTTCTTTACTAATTGGCTTGATTTGTTTTAACTGCCTACTCTTGCACCTACCTAAATAAAAGAATATTATCTGTTAGTCCCTGCCATCAGAAAAGCACTCATCTTACCCCAACTTGCTTACTCATTGTGTTTGTTGTGCAGTGACGATGAGCATGACTCCAGTCAACAAGTGTTTTTCAAATTGCTAATAGTATATTCCACATCCATTGATTAGCTTCCAACTGTGCTGATAAGCAATTTCTAAATATGTATGGAAGATGACTTTTCCTTTGGGAACATAAATATACGGATAGATCAACTATTATGTGCCATGTGTCATGTAAAAAATGTGATTTACCTTGATTGTAGACCTTGATAAAAGAATGAGGACTTGGAAGTCAAAACATACTAAGTGGTGATTTGATGGAATTAATGAATAGTGACCCTTCAGAAGGTTGGTTAAGTGGGCCGAAGTGGTAGTAAACACAGATGAAAATGATGTTAACCCGCCTCACTTTAAGTAACCAATGTAAAAAAGTTCATTAGTCTGAAGTATGAACTTTACACGGAGTATGTTTTGAGTTTTGACTCCTCAAATATGGATCCCCCCCCAGCATCTTTATTTCCTGGCACATGTTGTTCATATTTTGGTTTCGGATTAAGAAATTTTTGTTTGTTTGCTGATTTTCTGCAACCTAATTACGTAGATAATTATTACTGTACAACACAGCACACAGAGATGTACAATAGTGGGCCTTTTTCATCATCTTAACTACACATCAATAATGTTCCTCTGTTTTGTTTGTCTAACTCATGTGCCTCTTGTTTTTCTCTTACTCACTCTCTGAGGTCCTGCTGCACAGTGTTTGTGATTTTGCTGTAGTTAGTCTGTCAGGTGTTGCATTCAAACATTTGTTCCAGATCTGCTCCTCGCTTTCTTGTGGGTTCAGTTTATTGGTCTTTCTATGATTCAAGGAATACAATCTGAAGTAAAACTGAAAGTGTGAGATTGTGAAAACCAGTCGGACATTGCCAGGTTGTTGTGACTGTGACAGTCTCAGGCAGAAAATTGTTCTCCAGTCCTTGTATTTCTTCAAATGGCATTACACTGTTATAATTTTATATACCATAGTGTTATTATACATGTACATGTATTTATCATGTAACAGTGACAGAAAGACAGTATTGGAGTATTGGTGGCCTGTCTTCACTGCCAGATTTAAAGACTGGAGAATACTGAAGGAAAAAAGTTTGGAGATTCAGTGGAACTTATTTAGTAAAGAACAATTTTGAAAATCATGAGGTAGTTTTAGTCAGGTCAACTTAACTCTTTGTGTGCCAAAAGCCGATGAATCGGTCCTTCTGCTGGTCATGTTTGTGCTAATCACCGATGTATCTGTGCACAAGAATACTAGGCTATTTTGTTTCGGGGAGAAAGAAAGTCTACATAAATGTTGCTGTAGTTAGACTTCATTCATCTCCCTTGCTATTTTCTTCCTGTATCAGCAAACATGGAAGAATTCATGGCACACAAAGAGTTAAGTTCCCTTGAGCAGTCAACACTGGATGTACTCAGAGTATATGTTGGCTGTGGATTCTGTGACTGTTGAGCTTGCATGCATGTCTTAAAGAGCTGAGTTTCATGGATAACGTTAACAGTAGTACTAGTAGAAAGCTTGGACTAAGATTGTCTAAATGTATTGATGAAAATGACTGAAGGAACCAATTGTTTGTGAATCTTGTGTGGTCTTGTTTTAACCCAGAAGTTTTCATTCTTGAATTGTGCACATGCGACCAAGACACCAAGTGACCACAATTCAAATTGGTCAGGATTCAGTATCATCCCATCAAGCTGACCCATTATTATGGTTGGATGTCTTGGATCCAAACCATTTCTGTAAATTAAATCATGTAAATTGTAATATTGAAAAAAGATGTCTATCTAATGCACCAGTCATGATTAAGAAGTTTATACAGACAAGACAACAAGATTCCAGCAGAGCAGTCACTACTTTCATTCACTTTTTTCTCTCGTTTTCTTTGTATAAAATAAAAGTCAAGTTATCACCCCAAGTTGTAATAAAGGTCAAATTTCTGATGGTTGCATGTGCCTATCTTTTGTCTTTGTGTTGTTCTGTGCTGTCTCAGTCAGCTGGTCCCATTTGTTCAGTGGAATGGTTGCAGTGTGACTAACATATTTAAAAAAAAAGGTGCAATTTTGTGCAGTGTTGACCACAACACTAGAGATCTATGTCTGACCGACAGCTTCACACATGTATGATGGTGGATGGATTGGTGTTACACATTGATTATCTACATCCATCCATGCCCTGATGGTAATACATGTACATGGGCACCCAAACAAAACCTTTTTTCCTTCTTTTCTGAAATGGTAAAAAAAATTGCAAAGAGAAAAGGAGATACTGGATATTTGTATGCTACATTTGCTTATTAGTTTCAAAGAGAACTGTTTAGAGAGTTTCACTGCTTGCTGCCACAAATTCTGGCAGATGAAGACAAAGTTTCGAGCACATTAGGAACTACAGTGCACTCTCCCGATTACGACATCTCCGAATAACGACATTCTCCCGATAACGACATTGACCCCCGGCCCCGATTTTTTTACTATATGTTATTAGTAATAAAACTCTCTAAATAGCGACATACTTTTTAGACCACTCTCCGGATAACGACATTGACTTAGCAATAATCGGCTGTGACTTTGCTAGATACAAAAATAAAAATAGCTAAAATATTGTTTCCGGTCAGTTTCATTTCATTCTCTGAGCCAATAAAAACACTTCTTTTCCGACCAATGAAATGTCCTACCAGAGGCACCTCATAGCCAATGAGATCGCTTTGTTATCGGCCAATGAGATCGCTTTGTTATCGGCCAATGAAAACACACCTGTGTCTATTGTCGTCGGAACAAAAAGGGTGACGCGCATTAAATGAGTCAGTCATCACATCGCTGACCGCTGAATCGATTGTATTCACCCGAGAACAATAACGCACCCCAAGATAAATGCACATAAATGCTGCAGTCTATCTGGTATTTTTCTGGATCAGCACCAAGTTTTGATACATGCATGAGGGGAGGCATGTCTGAATAGTCTGTCTGAAGCTCTGGCATCTTTTGTGTCTGGAAATTGAACAAAAACCTGAATGCAGAATGTCACTCTTAACAGTAGGGTGAAATAAAGGAAAACTTTTGAATTATAATACATGTATGTACAAACAAAACAACACACACAACACACACACACACTTCGTGTATTTTACATGTTTGGAAAGTCCGATCACTGATCACCCACTATGGTTGGTACGTTACATTCTAAGGGTCTAACCACACCCCTTTTTCCGCCATCTTGAAAATCTCTGAATAACGACATGTTCCCGATAACGACATGCACCTCTGGTCCCGAGCCATGTCGTTATCGGGAGAGTGCACTGTAGATAGAATGAACACTGAGAGACCTTATTTCAAATGATTGAGCGTTTGTTGACATGGCGTCAGTTGTCACATTAGCCAGATAAACTTATCTAAGTAGAAACGAATCGATGCTGATGGAAAAATGTTCAGTGCGGCAAGAGAACGGATGAAATGATGGATGGGCATAGATGCACACATGCATGCAGTTTGCAAGATTGATTTTTTTTGTGTATGCGACAAAAGGATGAAACTTTCGTCATCACATGCCCCTGTATCCTTCAGATGGAGGGACACAGGATCTCGGGAGTGAACAGGCAGTAGCCCATTTTAGTATGAATGCTGTTTATATAGAAAATTTAACCCCTTTGTTGAGCTGAAGTGTGGAATACATCAAAAATGTTGTTGTTGAACTAAGCAGGTAAACTATATTAATCCAGCAGTCACACAAAACACATTGTATAGTAAAAATTAAAGCAACAAACATACATCATAAAATAAAATATCACAGATTTACTGAAGATCAAATCGCTTGGAGGAAAAAAAAACTGATGGTAAATTCATTTACATTAAATGAAGTGTAGAAGAAAAAATTAATGACAGATGTAATTTCGTAAACAATTTCTTTGCTTTAAAGTACATGCGGTCACTTTTTTAAAGCTCTTGGTGAACAGTACAAATTGTAGAATCCGCTGTTCCTACGATTGTCCATGTCACACTTGTAGTTAACATTGAGTGCAGTGACCACTAGTGACATCCCAAGTGTTGGGGTGACCCTCCCTCAATTCTCTTGATGCTATTGTCTTTAGTTAAATTAAGTACATACATGTATATTCCTGACAGTTTGCACATATCACATGATAAAATTTCACACACATCAATAAATATCAGCAGGATTCTTCACAAACTGTTTTTAAAGGACTGGTATTTTTCCATTTTAAGCTATAGACAACCAGTCAACACAATTCAGTATTTTCTCTATTTGGGCTTTGTCCCTTAACAACAGCCTTCTTCCTAACTGTCCAGACATTCCACACAACAATTAACTCAATCATCTTCATGCACATAAAGTGAAGGACGGTTTAGTTCAGATTTTGCTTGCTCTTATATGATGTGACCTATCACTGACCCAGCCTGCAAAATCATAGGGGTAGTGTCTTGATGAAAGAGTAGATCTAAACAGGCGATGTGAGAGGAAAATTGACAGAGAATTCTTGGCAGCTGCACCACTATCAAACTGTTCTAAATGTTGGAGGAATGTTGTGATTTTTACTTTGCTCAAAGACACCTGAAGACATTAACATTAATAAAAACATAGGCCAAGGTAAAATATGAGTAATTTAAATTTTTACTTTGTGTAACAGGGCGACAGACAGGCAAGGTATAGCTAGCGTGGGAAGATAGCTAACGGCGGGGAGACAGAGTTATTGTAGGCCAGAGGGGGAAAGTAGCCGATGCAACTGAAGTGCTTTGACACCCGAAAAGGGTAATGTTTACTTGACCGCCGTACTTGTCGATCAGATCACCTGGGAATTGCTTGGGGGGGTAGAGCTGTTTCAATAGTATTTGACGTGGAGTCGACGGGGGTGGCTATTAGGATAACTAATGTACACTCGGTGAGCGTCTTGGGACGCTACCTGACTGGGTATAAATCCCCGAACGCTCCTTCCAACTTCAGACCGCTGAGAGCACTCACCAGCTTCGTGCCGAAGAGGAGACCACAACTGCAACTGTAACTTTGTACTAGTCTTGTGAGTGGGGAAGGTCAGGGAACCCGCAAACATCCTTTGTCAGAGCGTGGTATCTTTGGTATCTTGTCGGCATTTGAGCTGTTGCTGAGTGGTAAGTTAATTGTACGATGTATGTGTATTTTACTTAATGTTCATGATTGTAGAACCTAAATCTAGTGGGTCTACTTTGGTATAACTACTGCCTCTGAGAGAGTCACGGAAACGCCGTTACATATATGTTACGAAACCTTATAGGATGGGGTCTGTTAGAGAGAGCGTTATTCTTCGTGGGGAACGTGTAAATATCATTAAAACTGTATTGATCGTTTATTCTATTGCCTATATGGGAGCCTATGGAGTATGGGAGCTGCAGCCTGACTTATAACAGTGTCAGCGGTTAAAAGTATTAATGACGAATATCCGTCATGGAGTAAGTACGGAAGTCATGCCTTCCAGCAGTAGATTAGGAAGTTGCGATTGTTTTTCTACAGAGGAGGAAGAACAACACCTTCTTGGTCTCAACTTCTTGTACTTTGATTAACGACATCGTGGCTTCTTGGCTTCCCGACCTATTGGTACCTGCCGATACCTGTTGATCTAACTGCGCAGTCAAGCCAGGGTAGAGAGGAAGAACCAGTGCCCAGATAGCGCCATACACCCCTAAAGGAGAGGTTTCCTTATGCTGAATGTTCCCATGTGTTTTATAAAATGTGCTAGAAATTGAATATTACGAAGCCATTTAATTAGCATGTACTGATTTGCACCAACTTCATTCCATCGAAATTCACATGAAATTGTATGACCTGTGTTCCTATTATTATTGAATGAATTAATAATTATTGTATATATGTAAGCAATACAGATATCGTTTGTTATAACTTATAGAAGAGAGATAGTCGATTATTTAGTGTGTTTGTGCCGTGCCCATCACGGCTGGTGTCAGAAGAAAGTTAGTGAGAGAAAGTGGAAACATCACAATGGTGTCAGAAGTGGGATCCTGCTAGTAAATAACATTTGATTTTGATCTGGGTCGTGTCAAGGGGCTATTGTGTGATTGTGTGGACAGGTCATCTGCCCTGAGGCGAGTGAGAGAGATTGACATTTAGTGCTTGCGACATGCTCTGATTTTACCTGTGCATTGACTGTTCAATTTTATCTTTTGTCACAGAGAAAATTGTTGTTGCTATTGCAGGAATATTGTTGTTAACTTCACAGTTACGATCCACGCTTTATTGTTAGCTTTGTTTACAGGTCAATTGCTGATGGACTATCTGGGCGCACTGAAGCTTGCCAGACAAGAAGGCATTAGTGATGAGGAATTCAAAATTAGGTGGGACGAAGAGAAAGCCCAAAACCGAGAACAAAGGGCTATCGAACGAGAAGAAAAGGAGCGCGAACGAGAAGAAAAGGAGAAGGAAAGACAATTTGAAAGGGAGAGAATGGAATGCGAACGGGAACTAGCCAAAAACGGGTGTCACAATGGTAAAGGGAATGGAAAATCTGCTGCCCCGAAGGTACCTAAAATTGCCAATTTTGATGACTCGCGCGAGGATCTCGACTCGTGTTTGAAAAGATTTGAAAGGCTCGCGCAGGCAAATGATTGGGAAGAAGACACCTGGGCAGACATGTTAGGGGCATTGTTAACTGGCAGGGCGTTAGATGTTTATTCCGGTCTCAGCGATGAAGACAGTAGGGATTACGAGAAGGTAAAGAAGGTGTTGTTCAAGAAGTATCACCTCACGGCAGAGGGTTATAGGCGTAAGTTTAGGGAGAGTCGTCTAGATAAGGACGAAACTTATACGCAGCTGTCCGTGAGATTGCAGAGATATTTTGAGAGGTGGGTAGACCTCTCAGAGGCAGAGAGAACTATGGAAGGGATTACGGATCTGTTAGTCAGGGAGCAGATGTTGAAGATTGTCGACTGTAATCTTTCCATATATTTGAAAGAGAGGGACCCCAAGTCCGTGCATGAGTTAGTTGAGATGGCGGACTTGTATAGTGAGGCTCATCAGTCGAAGCGAGGGCTGGAGCAACAGCAGAAGTCAGGTAAGAGGGTTGAGGAGAGCAGAAGTAAGGGTTTAGGAGTGAGTAAACCGGTATGCTTCAACTGTGGCTCTCCCAATCACCTGAGTAGGCAGTGTGACCAGGGCAGGACGAAGAAGGGTGCTGCTGCCACTGTCGAGGACAACCGAGGTAAGTCCCAGCGTGAGAGTGGGCGTGGTTGTTTTGTGTGTGGGTCACTTCTCCATATTGCGAGATTCTGTAGGAAGAGACAGAAAGAGACGACCGCAGTCGTACTAACCAGCGATGAGGAAGCCGATGACAGTCAGTGGGAGTCATCGGGCAGGGCGAATACTCAACCAGGGGCTGAGCAGAGTGTTGGGCCACAGACCTTCATTTCTTGGGAGACGGAAGGTAAGAGTATTGAGTTAGAAGGTTCGACAGAACATGAGCCCGAAGACGATGTTCCGGAGAATGATTTATCCGCTCCATTTTTGGAGAAGGGGAGGATAGGGGATAAAGAGATTACTATCCTTCGTGACACGGGATGCACGTGTGCGATTATAAAAAGGGACAAACTGCCTCCTAACAGCTTAACTGGGAAGAACAGGAGTTATGTCCTGATGGACGGGACGAGAAGGTCTGCTCCTGTCGCGGAAATGTGGGTAGAAACCCCATTTTATACTGGGCTTCTCAAAGCGCTAGTAGTGGAAGACCCAGTGGCCGATTTGATTATAGGAAACATAAAGGGGGCGTCTCTTGAGAAGATAAGTGTGGTACTCACGCGATCTCGCAAGGTGGAGATTGACAAGGAAGAGCATGAGTGTGAGAATGCGAGTGCGAAAGTGAGTCAGACCACAGATAATGAGGAGGCCAAGGGCAACTCAACGGAGGAGGTAAGGGTAGGGGCCAAGATAGGGGAACTCACACCAGGTGAGATAGCCCGGGCCCAGAGAGAGGACGGAACTTTGAGAGTTTTAAGGGAGAGAGCCACGTTGGAGCAATCGGCTGAGGTAGGTACTCACATAAAGGAGAGTAAGGGAATTTACTATCGGGTAAAGAAGGCCGGGGCTGGACGTGCTGATGTGGAGCAGTTGTTGGTACCTAAGCAGTACCGAAGTGAGCTGATGAAGATAGCTCACGAAGGAGTGTTCGGGGGACACTTAGGAATTTCGCGCACACAGGACAGAATAATGCAGTCGTTCTTTTGGCCTGGGATAGGTGCGGACGTAGGTCGTTTCTGTCGATCGTGTGACGTGTGTCAAAGGACATCCAATAAAGGTAGGGTGACAAAGGTACCCCTAGTGCCGACACCCCTGATCGACACGCCCTTTTCGCGCGTCGCCATAGATTTGGTTGGTCCACTTCCGCGTACGGAACATGGGAGATCGCGTTATATTTTGACGCTAGTAGATTATGCCACGCGTTTCCCGGATGCCGTAGCCTTAAGGGGGATATCAGCCGAGCAGGTCAGTGAAGCGTTAATGGAAATATTTTCTCGGTTAGGCATACCAAAGGAAATAGTTTCAGATAGGGGATCACAGTTTACCGGTGAGCTGATGAGAGAGGTCAGTGCACTTCTCAAAACGAAACTGATATTCTGCTCGCCTTACCACGCGATGGCCAATGGTCTATGTGAAAGATTTAACGGAGCGCTGAAGGATATGCTTCGCCGAGTAGCTCATGACAGACCCAAGGACTGGGACAGAATGTTGTGTCCACTGCTGTTCGCGTATCGCGAAACCCCACAGGCCAGTACAGGTTTTTCGCCGTTTGAACTAGTGCTCGGTCACCCTGTGAGAGGACCACTTGCAATACTGAAGAATCTGTGGACTGGGGAAGCGGAGTCAGAAACGAGGTCATCGTACGAATACGTGGTAGATATGAGGGAACGATTGGAGGATGCCATGAAAGTCGTAGCCGAGAACAGCAGCGTCGAAAAACACAGGCAGAAGAAATACTACGATAGGGGGGCCAAACAGAGGAAATTCCAAGTGGGCGATTCCGTCCTCATACTTCTCCCAAGTGACGGATCGAAACTACAGATGACTTGGAAAGGGCCTTACAAAGTAGAAGAGCAGAGAGGGTCAGTGAACTACATGGTGAACGTCAAGGGGAAGAGACGACTGTATCACGCGAATATGCTGAAGAAGTATATTGAGAGGGAAGACGAACAGGAAAACACAGAGGCAATAGCTGCAGCTATAATTGACGAGACCGATGAAGGAGAGGAAGCGACTTCGATGCCTCTGGAGACAGTCATGCCTAAGCTAGAACAGACCGAAACCTACAGGGATGTACAGTTAGGGGACACGCTAGATCAGGATCAGAGAGAACAGATGCAAGAGCTCATGGAAGAATACAAAGATATATTTACCGATGTACCGGGGCTCACTGACTTGATCAAGCACAAAATCCCATTGCTAGATCAAAAACCTGTGAAGGTAAGACCCTACCAACTACCGTACTCAACTAGAGAAGCTGTCAATGCTGAGGTAGGCAAGATGCTTGCGGCCAGAATCATCGAACCGTCCGAGTCCCCGTACAATAGTCCAATTGTATTAGTTAAGAAGCCCGATGGTCAACATCGTTTCTGCAACGACTACAGGCGGCTAAATGTTGTGACTGCCGATGACGCCGAACCGATGCCTGAGGTAGAAGCCATTATTTCCAATCTAGCGGAGGCAAAATATTTCACCAAGCTGGACTTGACAAAGGGCTTTTATCAAGTTCCGATGGCCGAGGAAGATAAACACCTGACGGCGTTCGCCACACCGTTTGGGCTATACCAGTACAGGGTCATGCCGTTCGGGTTGAAGGGATCCCCCGCCACATTTAACAGGCTCATGAGGAAAGTATTAAAAGATGCTGGCGAAGGGGTAGATGCATTTGTAGACGACTGTCTTATACACAGTGCAAATTGGCCTGACCACTTGGAACGTTGTCGGAATGTCTTCGAGCGACTGAGACGGGCAAATTTAAAAGCTAGACCTACCAAGACGCTAATAGGGATGACAGAAGTCGAGTACTTAGGCCATAAGCTGGGACAGGGGACTGTAAGACCGCAGGAGAGTAAGGTGCGAGCCATTGTCGACTGTGACCGACCGACGACCAAGACACAAGTGAGGAGTTTCCTGGGGCTAACGGGGTACTATCGGAAGTTTGTACCAAATTACAGTGCAATCTCGGCGCCGTTGTCAGACCTCACAAAGAAGTCCCAGGGCACAAAGTTCGCGTGGGGACACGCGCAGGAGAACGCGTTCAATGCCCTAAAAATTTGTTTGAGTTCCGAGCCGATACTACGGATGCCAGACTGGAACAAGGAACTGATTCTCCAGACAGACGCATCTAACCTTGGAGTGAGTGGCTGCCTACTTCAAGAAGACGAGGGTACGAAGTATCCAGTTGTATATGTTAGCAGAAAGTTGAAACCTGCGGAGAAGAACTACTCAACAATTGAAAAGGAATGCCTGGCCATAGTTTTCGCCGTTAGTAAGTTGCAGGCGTATCTGTATGGGAGAAACTTCGTGTTAGAGACGGACCACCGACCTCTAACTTGGATGCGAACTAAAGACCAGAAGAACGCGAGGGTAACTAGATGGAACCTGGCGCTGCAACCATATAACTTTCGAGTCAGCAACATCAGGGGGCGAGACGCTCTATGGGCCGACACTCTATCTAGATTACCAGTAGATTAATAATTTTATTAGCCGATTTTGCCAGGGAAAATCGACTTAAGTGGGGGCGATTGTAACAGGGCGACAGACAGGCAAGGTATAGCTAGCGTGGGAAGATAGCTAACGGCGGGGAGACAGAGTTATTGTAGGCCAGAGGGGGAAAGTAGCCGATGCAACTGAAGTGCTTTGACACCCGAAAAGGGTAATGTTTACTTGACCGCCGTACTTGTCGATCAGATCACCTGGGAATTGCTTGGGGGGGTAGAGCTGTTTCAATAGTATTTGACGTGGAGTCGACGGGGGTGGCTATTAGGATAACTAATGTACACTCGGTGAGCGTCTTGGGACGCTACCTGACTGGGTATAAATCCCCGAACGCTCCTTCCAACTTCAGACCGCTGAGAGCACTCACCAGCTTCGTGCCGAAGAGGAGACCACAACTGCAACTGTAACTTTGTACTAGTCTTGTGAGTGGGGAAGGTCAGGGAACCCGCAAACATCCTTTGTCAGAGCGTGGTATCTTTGGTATCTTGTCGGCATTTGAGCTGTTGCTGAGTGGTAAGTTAATTGTACGATGTATGTGTATTTTACTTAATGTTCATGATTGTAGAACCTAAATCTAGTGGGTCTACTTTGGTATAACTACTGCCTCTGAGAGAGTCACGGAAACGCCGTTACATATATGTTACGAAACCTTATAGGATGGGGTCTGTTAGAGAGAGCGTTATTCTTCGTGGGGAACGTGTAAATATCATTAAAACTGTATTGATCGTTTATTCTATTGCCTATATGGGAGCCTATGGAGTATGGGAGCTGCAGCCTGACTTATAACAGTGTCAGCGGTTAAAAGTATTAATGACGAATATCCGTCATGGAGTAAGTACGGAAGTCATGCCTTCCAGCAGTAGATTAGGAAGTTGCGATTGTTTTTCTACAGAGGAGGAAGAACAACACCTTCTTGGTCTCAACTTCTTGTACTTTGATTAACGACATCGTGGCTTCTTGGCTTCCCGACCTATTGGTACCTGCCGATACCTGTTGATCTAACTGCGCAGTCAAGCCAGGGTAGAGAGGAAGAACCAGTGCCCAGATAGCGCCATACACCCCTAAAGGAGAGGTTTCCTTATGCTGAATGTTCCCATGTGTTTTATAAAATGTGCTAGAAATTGAATATTACGAAGCCATTTAATTAGCATGTACTGATTTGCACCAACTTCATTCCATCGAAATTCACATGAAATTGTATGACCTGTGTTCCTATTATTATTGAATGAATTAATAATTATTGTATATATGTAAGCAATACAGATATCGTTTGTTATAACTTATAGAAGAGAGATAGTCGATTATTTAGTGTGTTTGTGCCGTGCCCATCACGGCTGGTGTCAGAAGAAAGTTAGTGAGAGAAAGTGGAAACATCACACTTTGCTCAAGGACATCTTAACATAGGCCAAGTTAAAAAATGATAGCTTTAGTTTATGAAAGTATTGAAAGTAATTGTTGAAGACAAAATACAGCTGCATTGCATACTCCACATAATATTTCATGATTAAACATACAATCTCCCTTTGGTATTGTGCCTACTACCTACAGTACTAGTCTACCAGACACAGTGTCCGCCCCCCTCCCCTCGCCATCAATTAGTGTACCAGCCTCTTTGGCTGTTCCTATTGAGTAATAGACCTTCAACATTCACAGTTGATTTCATTTATTCACAGCCACTCGTGGATAAGACAAAATGTAAGTAATTAACTGGGTGGAGCATTTAATATATATGTTGCACAAAACTAAAGCTTAAACAAAAAAAACAGCTCTGCTATCTATTTACCAATGACATTTTTCATTCACAATATTACGTGATGTGTAACAGAATTTCTCACAGTCTCTTCACCATCTTGACATTCACCGACTCTGTGTAAACAATTTCTGATTTCCACAAGAACCACAAAATTTTTAATTAAGACAGAGAATATTGAGATACTGGTCTTATCCTCTGTTGCTGGATAATTGTATGAAGTTCTGGTGTGGAATCTTCATTAGGAGACCTCCTTGATGTCTTGATTTGATCCCATGCTGCTACTAGTGCTAGAGATGAGATAAGAATCCAGCATCTAATCCTTATACCCCTAAATATGTGAGACCCTGGAATATTGATTTGTCTTGCTTGCAACTTGAATGAAGTTCCACCACCCAATCTTCATGTATATTATTTAAATACATGCAGTTGTGATCACATACAGATACGAATCAAGTCCCAGTATCTACTCTCAATCAGTTGATCCACAAGTATGAAACTTCACCAGACTGTTGATTTGATTCCGTGTTGCTAAAAGTAGTCACATAATTTATACATGTCTAATCTTCATCTGCACATCTACAGAATGGACAGAAGCCACGCTGCAGATATTGTTGCTCAAAGTCATCAGTATGGAAAAGCTGAGGAGAAAGGGTGAGGAAAAGAGTCACAGCGGATATAAACAGATTGTGAACTAACCAAAATTTTATTGATCCCAGAAAAAAAAAAAAAAGAATGCAGTGCTTTAGTAGAATTTTTAAGAGGTCTTGGCAAATAACAGTTGATAGTGCCAGCCTTCGTTTACAATAATGGTTACCAACCCTGAAATATGATAATGATGGAAGAATGTCATGTTATGCCCAACAAATGCAGTCGTCCGGACCTCTTTATTCCATCTACAAGTCAGTATGTTTTAAGAAAACCTACTTGTGAAGATTTTTAGTGACACTTAACGGAATGTTAGACTCAACTTTTAACACTTTAAAATGAACTTCCAGAAGTGAGGATCTATACTTATGTGGTTTTGGTTGGAATGATAGAATACATATTATTATGCCATATTATTGCCGTACCTTAACTTTTGTAAACAATGGAGATAGGATTTAGGCAGTAGTGGGTGACAAAGTGGCAAGATGACTAAAATGGCTAGTAAATGCTGGTATGCAGACATACAGAGTTCACAGAGCTGAACACAGAAAAAATTTCATTATCATTATCTGAAGACTTCAGCGGAATCGAACAACACTGGAAGAATGCCTGTCTGCACCAAATCGTCATTTACCTTGTTACATGTGGAGCAGTGAGTGATGGGTACATCTGGTAACAAGGACTTGAAGAACTGGTACCTCAGGGGTTTGGGCCACTTCAGAATGTACACATCTGATCTGGACATGGTCTGCAAAGTGGGCTTGTTGACCACCACTGGGATAAACTCATCACTTTCCTGATGAAATAAAAAGCCCAACATCACCAAGCATGACTCACTGCTTCATTAAGGGATAATGATACCCTCTACTGACAGGCATCGGATATGCTTTGTCTGGCCAGGATCTTCAAGAAATGCCATTTTTTGGGGTATACCAGGGACCGGACGTCACTTGGCTAGGTAGGTTATGTGTGTTTCTCGTTTCAAGGCTTTGCAATAGAGAGTGTGTAAATTTCTGCATGTGGGCTTCATAGAAACTTACACATGAAGATTCAAAGTGGAAATAAGCCGTTCTGCTTTTTATGGTATGGCCACAGACGGCTGCCAGACGCGATAACGCTTTGTTCCGGTTTGGCCAAATGATGCAAACTATTAAATTAGTAAACACCGTCTGAACGACACCCTATATGCTTCTTTCTGGTACGGTCAGACAAAGGATATAAACTAAAAAAAATAATGTAATAATTTCCATGGTGAATTCAACAACATCCTCATTGATCAATGCAATGGAAAAATGTTACTAAGCTAAACTTGTGACACATTCTCTGAGAATTATTTTTTATTCATCTCCTCTGCAATGTGCAACTGCCAGCACTTTTGATGTGGTGACTTTCCAATTTCTCCAAGAAAATTCACCTATGTCTTGGCTACCGACAAAATTTTTTTAAAAAGCCACCAAAAATCTGTGAAGTCACAGAAGGGCTTGGAACAAATAAGATAAAATATGGCAAAAAAGTAAAAAAGTTATATGTTGTGAAGCCTTGCACTAGAAACAATAAAGAAATGTCACTTCACACTTCATTTCCGCCTGGGATCCCTCCTGGGACACAGGCCGCCTACAAGAGCTCTCCAGGCGTCCCGGTCCTGGGCCAGTTGTTCCAGCTGTCCCCAGGTGCGATCCATCTTCTTGGTGTCTGCCTCCAAGTCCCAGCACCAGGTGTTTTTCGGCCGGCCTCTTTTCCTCAAAATTCACATGGAACTCTCAAGGGAAAAGAGGCCGGCCAAATAAAGAAATGTGCTATTTGTTTATTGTCTATAATGTGATGCTATGCAACATGCAACTTTATTTTCTTGTTTTGTCATATTTTATTTGTGCCTTAGCTACTCACACTGTATGACTTCAACCTGGCTGTGAAGGGATCCTCCTCCTCTTCTGCTGGGTCATCTCCCAGACGCAAGGACTGAAAATCTGGATTCAGTTAAGGTAAATTTGGGACAAAAACAAAACAAAAACCTGGCCATCAGTTTGTCTGTCTATAGAATGACGTGACTATCTGGTACAAAACCACAGTACTGTATGGAAAAAAAACCCAGGAACAATGAGGCTGCCCAAAGCAATGGCACAAAGTAACTGCAGTAGAGAAATAAAAAAAGTACACATACAATCTGGCAATAATTTTACTTTGATACAATTGGCCACAGTTTCAGACAAATCTGACAAACTCATGGAGTTTTGTGAAATACATGATTTGATGAAAGAAAACTTAAACTGCTGTACTGTCAAAGGATACTGCTCATCCTAGTCTCAGACCAAGGACCGCCTTTTTTCTTCTGTTTGGGAATGGACATGTCCAGTATGTGAACGGCTTCCTCATCAGTCATTCCCTCCTCCAGTACAAATTCTACCAACGGCAGCACCTCTGTAAGAGAAAAACTCATACTGCAACTCTACACGAGGCATACATACATTCAAACCCTCCACACAATATCAAGATCTTATATGACATATAAATTCTTCATAATGTTATATTATAATTATTCAAGCTCTACAGAGTAACAGATTTATCTGATGCCTCTACAAGGCAGACAAATCAAGCCCTACACTGGACATATATATAAAGATACAGTACATTATACATGTACTGGGATTCTATACTAGACGAACATATTCAAACTACTTTGGTACGGCACCGTTTGTGAACTTTTGAGTTCTGACCTCACATAAACAAACTTCTGGGTGACATAAAACATACATGTATTCGGTCTATGTAAACCAGAGCTCCAGGTAGACCAGAGAACACAAATTTCAATATTTGACTTACCAAAGTTTACAAATGAATGGACGAAGGGCTGCTTGCAGTTGACACATTTGTTGCCAGATTTATTCAACAATGGGTTGGTGGTGGAGCAGCGGTAGCACATGGGCAGTAACTCCTGCACAAATCAAGCACATGACAGGTTATTCAGCACTTGCACAAAAATACACAAATAATCACAACAAATTTTGTTCTTAACGCTCACTCTGTGCGCTACCCGTAAAGCCCGCTGCCAAGCCAGTGACCTTACTCACGGACAATCTTATCTGGGGTCACTGATCCGTGCCGCTAGACAATGACCACATACGCTGTCCACGTGGTTCGGTTTTTATTGATCGGTATGAAAACATTCGCTGCTATGCCTTATCACACTTGATAATGAATTAACCAGCAAAACCTTAGTCTGTCAGTCTCGAACCGATGATCTGACTTATGATTCCAAACTAACAGCGGTAGTTTTCGTGAGAACGAAGCATGATAACTAGCCACGGCCTCCCAAGCCCTACACATATGGTTTCATCCTGATTGACACATACTAATAAACCAATGTGGGCATTTGGGGCAAAGATTATTTCAGAGCTTGTTTCTGATTGGTTCTTAGATACAGACAACTCCAGATGGTGGTCAGCTTGTGAGAAAATGAGGTAATATTGCAAATTTGTTGAGCAACTTCGCATGTCGATGTTACATCTTTTGAAAGTGTGAGGAGAGCCTTTGAAAGCTTATTCTTTGTGATTCCGCCCAGTGGTTCACTAGTTAACATGTCCATGTCACAATGCGTTTGATTTAGAAGAGATACAGTGAACAATAACACGGTGGTTACATCTCAAAAAGCTCAGTGACCCGATGCGTGAAAATACGGCTTGCGCATGGCGCGGTCAGCTTGACCTTCCCGACTTTTGCCGCCCGTGCGGCGTGAGTGCTTGCGAGTCAATACCGACAATTGCCGTCCCGCGCAGGGTAAGGGTTAACAAGCTCACAGTTCAGTTGCAGGACTTCTATTTACAATAAGTTTAGCTTATTCATGTTGTTGTTCATCTCATGTACTGGTGGAGCAATTATTTTGGTGGACTTGGGTTATGACTGCCTTTCCACTGCTTGCCGTATAATACATATATTCTTACAAAGTGACGTATCGATTTCTTTAACAGTTTTGAAGTTACAAGCATATGTTTTTGCCACATCCAAGAATAACAAAAGTGTTCAAAACTTCAAAATGCTCTCCCGTAAAACGAGAAAACCGTTGACAAGTCAGAGATGGACAAAAATGTGTTTGTAAGTGTCTCGGCAAGGAACAAATTGGCCTAAGGGGCTAAAAAAGAGGAAGAAACAAGACAAGAAGAAGATGCAAGCAAAGCAAGAAACCAGAGGAAAGAACAAACGTAAAGAGCAGGAAAGTGAAGTGCAGATCCCTAGAGCAGCAAGTCTCCAAAAGAAAAGACCTCAGAAAGAGCTCTGAATCGACTACCCTCCCTTCAAATGATCAAATACAACTAGCTGAGTAGAGAAGCGCGGGCCAAACCCCTGCCAATGTTGAACTCACCTCTGCATCATGGAAGGGTTTGGATCTGATAGTCAGACAACCCAGGTCAATGGTATCTTGAAATCTTGCTGGTAGTCGCAGCAACCGTAGCTTTTCATATGCTGTACGTGCAAGTTTATATGCACCCAGGTTTTTACTCTGTTTTGCCAGAGTAAACAGTGTAGATATACAACACGTTAAGGAAAAGAAACAGTATGGCTCAGTTCTGGGGGCAAATTACATGTATAGCGAAATGACTATTAGCCTAGAATGGCCAAATCATGAGTTTAATTCACTTGCTACAGATCCTACATCAGTTGTGGGATCGCCTTCCTTTACATTTGAGCCAGATCCTGCAACCCCTGCAAAATGCGCATTATTGATTTTTCACTCCTGTGCCCATCATGCAACAGCAGTGTGAACCTTATTGTATGCTTGTTTAGCATTATTGCCACGCCGCACGAATAGTTTCATCGAGATCAAGCTGTACCATGGTTGGTCAAAATAGTAAAGACATTTATTTAAACCAACAAGTTTTGTGCAATATGAAATTTTAATTTGTCTAATTTTCCAAAATTTGTGGAAATGAAGATAAGCACATTTTATTTCTTTCATTCAATTCAGAATTCTATTCACTCATTTGTGTTAAAATTTCTTTGAGATTGGTGCATGATGAAAGTCAGAATGACTTTTTGAATACACATATTAAAAAGTTGCACTCCCTCCCAAAAAAAGCTCCAAAACAAGTGAGTTAATGTTTTGCATTAGTGCATAGGATGCAAAAAGATCTATGTTATTACATTTCTTAGTATCCCCCTACAGTATGAACTTGGTATCCGAAAACAAGGTAATGATAATGTATTGTTTATTTGAGAACAAATCAGACGCAGAGCGACTTCAAACGTCAAAATCTACCTTTTTTGTTTCAGAAGGAAATTAACTCAGGCAGTTAAATCGTCCATTGTAGCTGGTCATGATGGGGCAGCTTGATGGTGTGGCCCGAACAGGATAAACAGTGAAACTCTGTGACAGAGAAAGTAAACTAAAGTGCTGTCCACTTAACTCGACCTCTGCTCCTTAGCACGACATTCTGGCTACCTTGACCAAATTATTTGGAAAAAAAAAAAATGGGGAACTCGAGACTTTATGAACAGGGGGTGGGGAATGGAATGGAATCAAATGGCGGAATGTTGTTACTTCCCTTAGACTTAACTTAGATTCACACCTGGTTAGCTTGACTATTTTTTTCCCCCACTGCACTGTCGAGCTAACCAAATGGCACTGAAGTCAGGAAAACACTGAAAGACAACCAAGAAAACACTACGAACCTAGCAGACAAAAACAATATAACATGAAGAGCGTTCAACTTTTGTCCTCCACAAAATGCTTGTATCAACTGCATTCAGAACTAAGATTCATCTTCACAGCTGGCAAAGGATATGATTTTGAGATTCCATGTGATACGTCTGGCTCAATATTGTGTAGGAGAAAACGTGACATGTTGAACAAACCCTCTGGCAGGACGCTGGTGAATGGCTCCACCTGGGACAAAGAAAATCTCACACTTAGCATTAAGATACCTAGCTGCTTGTCTGTTTTCACACTTTGTCAACAAGCACATCTTGTCAACTATTGTAATTCCCATATCCATGGTCTTGGATACAAACCATCCAAGTCTAGACAGGTACACTTTACGAGAGTAAAGAAAATGATTATTTGTGAAAAATGCAAACTAAACAAAGATTTTGATCAAACTATTTTTATGTACACCTACTGTGTTCTATGGTAAGATAACTTCACAAATGATGTAGAATGAGGGTATCTGGTTTCTGCAAAAAAATTAAACAAAATTGTGACATTTTGGAGTTTTCCAGTCTCTGTCCAGGATCATTGATATATTGGATGGACGAGCTACCCTCAATATCAATTGAAGTTTACAGGAACAAAGTTTGAGTTTGAGTCTGAATTTTGCTTTTACGGCACATATGCACGATAATGTCCACTTTGTGCCTATCACAGTCTATTTGGGTACTTTATTTATGTTTTATATTCAGAGATTCTAAATTTCACAAACAGAATTAAATAGTTGTGTAGCAAAGTCAAATAAATGCAGCAGTGAAGTTCTCAAAGTGATGAGGCATACAAATACACCTCTAGCCAATAATTTAATATTACATGTAAAATAAAATAACATTTTAAAAAAATAGACTGAACCTATTTCATTACTTTCTGCACTATTTAAAGATAAATACTGTAATGCAAATAACACTGTTTCACACAGACTGACCACATGGCGGTTGATGGTGTGGTAGACATAGTAAAGGTCAGCTTTCATCTGAAAATCTTGAAACTTGTGGAGCATATCTGTTTGTTTGTCTGGTTCCCCTGTAAGTATAGAAAACAGGTGCAGACTGACTATAGCAGAACAAACAAAAGACAAACTGAGTCTGTCATTCACAAGAGTGACAGGCTGATGCAGTCACACAGAACCAGTATTCAATTATGCAGAAGTAAGATGACTCAGTCACACACAAAAGAAGCATAACATCTCCCTTGGAAATCACCAAAACACATTATTTTGATGTTGAATGCAAGATATGATTCCGCTGACCAACGTTCCCTCTAATTTTTTTAAACCACTGCACGGAACTTTTGATGCTTTGAGCAAAAATATTTTAAATAGTGGCCAAAATAATCATATTTTGTAAATTAAAAAAGAGGGGCAACATTTTGATATGCACAGTAACATTCTGATTATCTCAGCACCAATACAGCGACTTTGTAGCCGCGCGGCTTAGAGGGAACATTGCAGCTGACCACAAAGAAGCCTACCAATTCAATCAGACCTAACAGAAACATAATACTCATTACAGAAATGTTTTGATTCAAACAGAACAAAGCAACAATGATTCCATCAAACAGAAATGTTTGTCTTGAAGTACACAAAACGTACTTCTACAATTTGAGTTTGCATATAGAGGAAGCACGTCGACATGATAATGGTCATACAGCTTCAAGAAAAAGCAAGACGATAGACAGAATATACCAGACTGACAGGACAAAAGGAGACCCTACCAGAAGCACTCATCAACCATCTACTTACTTCTACATAGTGTACCAACCTTGTTCCTGCACTTACCTTTGGCTATGTCAAGGCACTGAATTGACAGTTTCCAAAAATAGTATCCTGCATCATCGAATCTGGACTCTGTCACTGCATTGTGTGTCAGCTGTTCTAGCACTTTGACTGCTTCAGCTTGCAAACCAGCTTTGTGGAAGGCTGGACAGTACAAAAGTATGAATTATTACAATCAAGAATAAATGGTATCTTGTAGAGAGATGAAATGCAACCCTGATGCCCAAAGTTTTACAAAACCAAAGAACTATGAAAACACAAGTCATATTCTCTAGAAAAATGACCATCGTAAATCATTACTTTGCTAATATATAAGTTTTTATTGTTTTAAGAAAAGTGAATGGAGCTGTTTATCAAGGTGAAAGATTTATCTCATGGTATCACTTGTTTAGGTTAACATCAAGGGGATTGGCAACATCTGGTGGTGGTGGGCTGGGGGTCATATGCCAAATTGTGTAAATGTACTTTCAAGTAAGACTTATGAGGTAAAAACTAGTTTTGTCTTTACAGTCAAATGACGACTTGTCACAGATATTGCCATTAAATTATGACACAAGTCTTACCTTGTTGTGCTTCTTCAAATCGATCTTTCTCTGCCAGCCATTGGGCATATGGCACATACACGTCCGTCTTGTATTCTGGATGTTTCTCAACTAAGGTGAAGGCCTGATGATAAGAATCATCAAATATATATGTAAATATTTTATAATACTGGTGATCAATGCTAGGACCTATCTACAGCAATCTGTGTATCCAAACCAGTTCACAATAAAACTGTGCATCGGCACTGTTGAGTTTCTATCACATATATTAAACTATTAATTCTTTTGATTTTGAGTGATTTGTGACTAGCGACTCAGCACTGTGTAAGTGTAAGTGAGTGTGTTTATGTGTGTGTGTATGGGGTGGGGGGTGGAGAGAGAGAGGAAGGTTTATGCCAATTATCACCCTTTGTTGCTCAATTTGGTTTTAGCTTTATCCTTACATTTTACTCAAGATGAAATGATATGGCTACAATTTATAAATGATGTGCAATCTTGACTTCTCCTTTGCTCCATTTTCACCTGTAATAAGGCAAAATAGGTTCACGACTGACATAACTAACATTATTATGTATGACTGGAACAACTTTTCCAGCAAATTTCAACCTCTGAGTTAACCTCAAACCACTGGAAGTTTGAATAAGACAAACCTCACCGTTCTTTTAGCATCTCTCCTTGCACTAACTTACATCTTCCCAATGTTTGGCCTCCACTCTCATGGCTATCAAGGCTTTGTGATCTCCCATCTTACTGTAAACCTCCGCCGCATAACCAAACTGCTCCATCTTGGCCAGTTGTTTGGCTGCTCGACCCAAGGCCTCTCGGTCCGCCTTGTCAATCTTCCTGGCCAGGTCAATCATCCTATAGCATAATGGTCAAGACTGTTAGTCTAGCATACAACATACTGCACAATATTTGGTAATGGCATCAGATCAGGTAAGCAATACAAACATTAGATATTGTCTATGATATAGATAAACTGTTAGTTGTAGCATACAACATGACACAACATGTGGTAAGGGGTTTAGATCAGTAAAGCAATAAATTATTAGATACAATTAAAATTTATGAATCAACAGGATGTAACTACTGGGCTTACTTGTTGAACGTAATGTTTTTAAGTCCTGCTTACTACAGGGCATTATGTCATTCAAGATATCATGCATTACAACGTAAGGTCAGATCATTCAAATGCCTCACTATACAACATTGACTCAATTTACTGAGTCTGTTATACAACATTTCCTTATCCAGTCTTCATCAAGTTATTCAAACCATAATGCACTCAGCCTGTCTCTTTCAATAACCCTAGTTCAGGTCACTGAACTCTTGACTGTCCAACAGAAATTCAAGTTTTCAATTTAAAGAAATACATGTATAAACTTTACTTCTGTGTCCAATTTTCAGTACTTTTGTGCTGTATTAATATAATGACCCAAACAAGATAAATCTTGTAAATTCTTTCAACCACGCCCAAATGTATCTAGATATAGGTCACATCAATAACAGCACTTGGATTTGATGCAAGACTAATAGAACCTATTATTACACCACAATACCTACAAGAATACAGACAGAAGTGATAAATTTAATCTTTTATCAGCAACGTGGCAACAACAGATGAAATTTCTGATTACCTATCTGATTTTACTTTAAGAAAATACGTCTGTTTTTTATCACTCAAAAAAAAACAACATTTCTGGAATTTGTCTTGATTCTCTATTTCAGACTCCTTAATGACATTTGAATAAGAAAATACCAACTACAATAATAACAACAAAGAAAATAATTACTCACATGTCAGGCCAGGCGTGATCACCTATAATGTCTATAGCCTTGAGGTATTCCCCTGCTGAGATGTACATCTCTGCTGCTGCCCGGGGTTCATTGCTGCTCTTGGCCCAGTCGGCTTGTTTGGTGATCAGTAGCTTTTTATCCTGGGCATCTCCAGCTCCCAGATATTCCTAAATGAGTGAAAATAATTTGTTCACCAGCACAGGGCTTGTCTTTATGCCTGTTTTTTTCTTATTAATGTGCTAATGTGTGAATCAGCTAAATGTGATACTATTTTCAAGAGAAAACCTTGCATTTCATCATCATCATCATTGCCTTTCTCACCCTGGATCAAGGTATAGGCCACTAACAAACACTTTCCATCCCTCTCTATCATGGGCCAGCCTCTTTACATTATTCCAAGTCTTTCCGCTTCGTTGCACATCATTTTCTCTGGCTCTTCTCCACGTTCCGCGCGGCCTTCCTCTTGATCTCTTGCCCTGGGGGTTCCAATCCAATACCTTCTTCGTGATGCCGTTTCCTGGCCTCCTGAGGGTGTGGCCGATCCATCTCCATCGCCTCCTACCAATTTCCTCTCTGACTGGGCTCTGTCTTGTTCTTTTCCATACAATTTCATTGCTGATCTTGTCTGTCCATCTGATCTTAAGTAGCTTCCTCAAACATCTGTTGATGAAAACTTGGATGCTCTTTATGCAGGCCTGGGACGCATTCCAAGACTCACATCCATACAACAGGACTGACTTCACGTTCGAGTTGAATATCCTCAGCTTTGTTTTTAGAGATATATCCTTGGTTCTCCAAATCTTGCTTAAGGACGTGAAAGCTGCCTGTGCCTTTCCAATTCGTGCTTTGACTTCTGCCTCTGTTCCTCCCTTATTGTCAATGATACTACCAAGATAGCAGAAGGACTCTACATCTTCCAGTGGTTGATCTCCTACTCTGACTTGTTCGCTTGGGGGTGCAACAATTTTTAGGACCTTCGACTTCGCAGGATGTATCCTCAATCCAATAGATTCTGAAATTTTGTTTAGAGCTGTAGTCTTTGCTTGCATCTGGTCGTGTGTGTGCGACAATAGTGCCAAGTCATCTGCAAAATCTAGATCGTCCAGCTGTGTCCATGGGGTCCATTGTATGCCATTTCTTCCTCCACTGGTGGTTTCTTTCATAAGCCAATCAATCACCAGAATAAACAGAAATGGGGACAGCAAACAACCCTGCCTAACACCAGTCTTGATATCAAAGCTGTCAGTAAGCTCACCATCGTGTACGACTCTGCAACTTGTCCCCTCGTACATGCTCTTGATAAGATTCACCATCTTCTCTGGGATTCCATAATGTCTCAATATTCTCCACAGTGTTTCTCTATCGATGCTATCAAAGGCCTTCTCGTAGTCAAGGAAGTTCACTATCAGTTGGGAGTTCCACTCTAGCGACTGCTCTACTATGATTCTCAGAGTGGCGATCTGGTCGGTGGTTGATCGATTACTCCTGAAACCAGCTTGCTCCTCACGAAGTTTTGAGTCTGTTGCATTCTGTATTCGCTTGAGAATAATCCGATTGAAAACCTTTCCTGGGATGGAGAGAAGTGTGATTCCTCTGTAGTTACTACAATTGCTGAGGTCCCCTTTTTTTGGAAGCTTCACGAGGTGTCCTTCCTTCCAGTCCTTTGGAAACTTGCCTCCGATCCAAATCCTCGAGAATAGTGAGTGCAGACCCTCTGCAGCCCCAGCAGCATCTGCCTTCAGCGCCTCTGGTGGGATCTGGTCTGGCCCAGCTGCCTTGCCTCGATTTAACTGCTTTATGGCATCATTAATCTCTGCTTTAGTCGGAGGGTCGCAACTGATTGGTAAATCATTTCTTGCGGGTAGAATGTCGGGTGGGTTGCTTGGTGGAGGTCTGTTCAAGAGGCTGCTAAAATGTTCTATCCATCTTTTTGCCTGAGCTTCCTTTCCAAAAATAGCCTTCCTGTTGTAATCCTTGACAGGAACTTCAGGTTTTCCATATTTTCCAGCAAGAGTCTTTGTAGTCTGGTAGAGGATCCTCATGTGTCCTCCTGTTGCTGCCTTCTCTGCTAACATTCCTATGAACTCCTCTTTGTCTTTTTTAATTGATTTTTTTACCTCTTTAGCTGATGCTCGGTACTCTTCCTGGTTACCAACTCTTGAGCTTCTTGTACGACTTGCATTTACTTGTTCTTTTAGGTCTCTTCTTATCCTTATCAAGTCCAGTGATTTTTGACTGATCCATTCCTTGTGTTCCACTTTCTTTTCCCCAAGAACATCCTGACATGTCGATGTAAATACTCCTTTTACCTTAGCCCAGTGAGTCTCCAAATCTACTGTCTCTTCGAGGTCAACAAGGGGTTTGAATCTATTCCTCAGTGTCAGCTGGAACTCTTCCTTCTTGTCTCCATCCAGAAGGCTCACTTGAAACTTTCTCCTCTTTGTTCCTGCTCTGGTACCTTGTTTCTTGTGGCGGAGTTTGAGTCTTGCCAGCAGCATGTGATGGTCAGATCCAACATCAGCTCCTCTCTGTACTATGACATCCTCCAGTGAGCATCTGAATCGTCGGTTGATGCAAAAGTGGTCAATCTGGTTTTCAGTTACTCCATCCGGTGAAATCCAAGTAAAACCTTGCATTTACCCAGATTAAAAATGGCATGCAACATTAAGGAAAGTAACATCTATATTATTTAACTTTTCAGTCATACAAAGTCCATGTATTTCTTAACCTATCATGTTAATTGTATCAAATTTCACCACAAAGCACAAAAGCTGTTTCATCTATCGTAACTATGAATTAGAAAAATGGGAGAATAACATGAAAAATTAAATGGACCAAAATTGCTGCTTTTCTGTGGTGACCCTATGGCAGTGTGCCTTTAGCCAGTGACACACTGAAATGTCAGGCACTGTTCAGTAGGGTCACCATCAAATTGGATACCATGTGGGTGACTAAAATCCAAAGGTTTGACAGTGGCCACCACCCAGAACATTGCAGGAGAACATCCATGTGCATGACATGAGACTGGCCCCATTGCATAGAATGTACAAAAAGTCAAGGGCTGAAACACTTGTTTTGCAGGGGTTCTCTTCCTCTGAAAAGTTCCAGAAAAGTTTAAATTCTTTGTTGTTTTGGCGAGAATTCCACAACAAAAATCAGGCAACTCACCTCATTCTTTCTCTCTTACAGAAAGACATACGTACATTTTTGAACACGCGTAAATATTTCTCTGCTGAACGGGAGATCTTACCTTGGCTTGGTCAAACATTCTCAGATCTGTGTACATATTAAGAGCTTTCTGTTCCTGATTGGATTTCTTGTACAACTTGGAAGCTTCCTGGAACTTGGTTTGGTAGGCGTAGACATCAGCCAAAAATACCAGATTATCTTGCTCTCCTCGTCTCTTGCGCTCCTGAAAAGTAGATCAATTAATTTCAGGTATCGTTACTCATGTCACGATTAAGGTTGATGACCTTGTACGCCACGAGTATAGAGGGGGTAAACTTGGTAAGGGAGAAGGGGAGTTTTTAAGTTGTTGACTAGCATGAAAGATTACTATCACGAGGAAGGTCGGTGGCCTTGTGCGCCACGAGTCTAAGGGGGGTGAGCTTAGCAGGGGAAAACACGGTTTTTAACATTGTTGACGAGCGTGAAAAGATACACACGACTCGCTTTAAACTAGTCGCGTGTGCAAAAACCTCGGGAGTATAAGTAGAGGAGAAGCTCGACACACGTGGTTCCCAAGTTATTCATTCCTAAAGGAAGACGCAGAATTTATCGGTCCGGGCGACAAGTGGAAGGTCGTGCCAGTGGGGACAGAAGTGTTAGGTGTGTGAGGGATCCATGATGTTCACATTTATTTCCCAATAAGAAGAATTTATCGGTCCGGGCGACAAGTGGAAGGTCGTGCCATGGGGACCAGAAGTTGAGAAGTCCTGATGATAGGATGGGAACCCTTCAGGAGCTCGTGATTTACGATGGTGGGTGTGAACCGTCGGTGTGCTGTGTGTTTGCAGAAGTTGAAGAGTCTTGAGGACGGGATGATGAGAACCCCTCAAGGAGCTAGTAATCTACGATGGCGGGTGTGAACCGTCGGTGTGCTGTGTGTTTGCAGAAGTTGAAGAGTCTTGAGGACGGGATGATGAGAACCCCTCAAGGAGCTAGTAATCTACGATGGCGGGTGTGAACTGTGTGTTCTGATTTGTGAGAAGCCAGGGGCGTCTGTTTCCCCTTTTATCGTCGAAGTTAGAGATCTAGAAAGGATCGTGTGAACTCTGGAGACGTGAAACTGCATCAACAAGGAGGGCAGCTGTTGACAGAGACTATTAAGTATATGTAATTAAGTTTATGGACAGCGGGGTTAGATCTAGATGTGAATCGGGGAATAGAGAATAGCCATGATCCCCAAGAGTAAATTTGAAATATCTCTGTTTTTGTGATTATGTATGTGATTATCATGAGTTGAATGTTTTGACATAAGTTTTGTCATGCATTTATAATGAAATATCGTTTAATTTAAATCTCACTCCATGTGTCCGTTGATCGCTGGTCTGCTTGCTTGGCTTGTTAGCTGGGTTTAAAAGGTAAATAAGTTAGGTACTCATCACACACGTGGTCGTGACCATCTTCACGCACGTGATCGTGACACTCATCTTGACAAAAAAACAAAAAAACAAAACAAACACTCATTGAAAATGTGACATTTCACATTTAAAATGATGAACTCTATGCTTAAGAACTTAACCTATCATGTTAATTTGGTCAAACGTCACAACACAGTACAAAAGCTGTTTCATCTTTTGTAACTATGAATTTGAAAAATGGGAGAACAGCATACTTTCTAAAAAAAATTTTTAATGAAAAGCGTGATAAACATGAAGGAAAAATGCAAGGACTGTTGTGTGTGATGCAAAATATGAATAATATTAACCTCAATATTATGGATCAACTCCAAGTAACGCAGATCTCGGATTCTGATAAACGCTTTCTTGGCAATCTCAAAGTCCAGTCCTTCTAAAGCATCATGAGCCAGAGCCTCCCAGTCACCTTCAGTCACTCCTAAACATGCTACTTTGTAGGCATCCCTGTTCAGAAAAATAAAAGTATGAAATTTCTCATGATAAACTTGGGATGTTCTGCTGCACTGATATACAACCACCCATATAGAGTGTTCGTGTGAATATTGTATCTCTTCAGATAACAAAGTGATTCCATCCATCCATTCATTAATCTATCATCCAAACACCCATCCATCCATCCATCCACTGGTTTCACTGGATATTTCAAACAATGACATGACAGCAATGACTGCAGATAAATCCCCAATATCAATGCAAAGATTATCAATTTATTTAGCATCTACATTTATAGAAAGTAAACCTTTTTCTGTTATGACCGTTTTTAATTCTTCACTTTATCAGTGATAATCTCGAGAGGATAGGCCTATCTGTTGAGATTCCCACAAATAGACATGTGGGCCAACACAAAGTTGTGAAAAAATGAAAAAAGAAACAACACAGACACAGAAAAGCTTTGGGGTTGCAGTAAGGCATAATGAAAATAAAATGTGGCATATAAAAAGCATTGCATAACACAATTTAGATTTTTGTCGGTATGATCCACATTTTAACCTAATACATACAAGTTGTGCATGAACTTACTTAAACATTTTCTTCTCCAGGTACTGGTACATTGGTGCCGACTGAGGGACGTCCACTGAGGACATGGCGTACACATGTAGGCAGAAAATCTTGGAGCCACTGAATCCAACCACAAAGCCCTGTAGGACACACATAGAAATACACAGAATGAGATATTTATGATCACAACAACAAGCACAAGAGAAAAAGACAAAGCAACATATTGTCACTGTCCCCTAAGATTGAAGTAACTAAAAAATTCAGAAAATCAATTTTTAAATATATTCAACTATATATTCAAAGCTGCATCAAATGATCTTGGTTACTCCTAGGCTGAAAAATAACCGAATAGCAAACTTTCAAAACTTCATTGTAGCTGGTCAGTTGTGCTAAAATAAAACAGTCTTTTGCTTCTCCTGAAAAGTAGTCAAAACCAACTACCACAGTTTCAGGAGACAGCAATGATATGTGTCTCTTTCTAAGACATGAAACTTAGCATTCATTTAAGTTCTAAATTACATAAACAATTCACATGTCCACAATATCCAAAGGATTATCTTTGAAAACGGCAAAAACCACGATAGCAACCAGAGGAGAGATCATCTCAAGTCACCATTTTGCATAGCGCACTTTTGTGCTCATACCTAACTTTTCTTTCCGCTAGAAAGTGCCATTATTGACTGATATTCAGCAGAGAACACAAGAAACAGGTTGCTCCAAGCTGGACCATGGCTTGCTTTTTGCCTTGCACAGACTTTAGCCTGTTTATAACATTATCCGGATTACAGCTTTTTTACTACTGTACTGAAACTAGAGCTTTTTATCACCTAACTCCAACTCAACCTGTTTGTCACCTGACTGTTTATAACCACAATCTGTTTGTTTCTAAGCTTAAAATCAACTTTTTGTTACTTGACACAGACTATTTATAAGTTAACTCAGAGCACAGCCTATGCGTTACAAACTTGGGGTCAACTATCTGTTATCTGACAAAGACTGTTTATAATTTAACCCAGAGTATGGCCTGTTTGTTACGAACTCTGGGGCCAACGACAACTCATTTGTTACTTAGCATGAAATACATCTTGTTCATTACCTGCAGCTTCTGTTGATGTACAGGAAAGTTGCTGGCTTTGATGTTGAGCATCCCATTGCCAGAGAAACACAACATATCTTCGTACTGAGTGTTCCAAGCCACACTGTTGGCAGTTCTCTCCTGAAAAACCAGACATAATTCAAAATAAGAAAACATGACAGCATAAGAATCTAACACATGACAGAGGAGATACACACAGTCTACATGCCATTTTCAATAAAGTGTCACAGGTCAGACGTTTCAACTCAGAGGTCAAAAGTTTAAATGTCTGCATCAGACATATTGGATGTCGCAGAAATCAGATGTCATATGTGCGGTGACAGACATCATTTGCCAGAGGCCAGATCATCCCATTAGAATGACAAGATTCTATCTCCACTTTATGGCTGAACTGAGTTACACACTACACACAACTTCTACAGGTCTTCTCCTGTGTGTGTCAAAGTATATAGCAGATTCAGTGTGTAATTTGTGAACATTACTAAAAAGAAAAAAAATTCTTTGCTCCAAAAGCCATGATGACATGAAACCTCGATTTCTCAAAAATTGATGGAAGGGAGTTATAACCTTGTCATTCTGAGGGGATGAGATGTCATCTGTGTGACGTTTTCTTTGTCGCCACCATCATCAGAAAATGTAAAACAACCACTTAAAAGAGAAAAAGAACCTACATCCCATACCGGGAATGAACATATTTTTTTTTTTTAAATCACAGAAAAATGGCAGGGCTGCAGTAAAACTTCAACATAATTTCTAGTATCGTATAATTTTTTGTTGTTGTTTTTTTGTTTTTATTTATTGCTAACGAAGGGCATTGCAAAATTTGCAAAATACATTCTTTTCCCCTTTTTTATGGGAGATAGGGGAGCACATCTTAACTTTGCCCCATACAGGAGGTTTTACCCACAGTGAAAATGTTCCTCACTAACCTGAAACAATAAATCTTTGGTGGTGAGATCATACACTAGACAGGTATTCTGCTCGTCCACCACTGCCAACTTGTTACGAGAAGCACTCAGATCTAGGCATCTCACCGACGTACTCTGCTTCAATAGCAGGATGGGGAAGGCATTGTCCACAAATATTTTCATGATCTGAAATGAAAAATTTGTTCAAACGTTACTATCCTTGCATAAGATAGGGAGAGAAACAAACAAATGGAAAGAAAAATACACCCACTTTATAACTCATCCTAAACTAGTTTTGAATTGCAATTCTGATATACATGACTGAGATAATTGAGCTTTGAGTCTGAATAATTATGGACAAAACACATCAACACTTCAACAATCACACTGTCCTAAGAAGAAGGAAGAAAACAGGCAATATAACAGAATGAAAGGACTGAAGAGAACTGTCTTTTCCTTTGCATTTTCTTGTATCGTTAATGTATTATTTCTTACATGAAGCTTTACTACATACAACTTTTTCTTTTTGCCATATTTTGACTTTCCTAATTCTCACTGGCTCATGATGACTATAAATCTTTGCTGACTCACCTGACCATTCTTGAGACCCACGAGTAAACCCTCTTTGCCTGATGGTCCTCCGATAACTTTGATGTAGCGAATGATGGACTCCATCACCCATTCCCTCTCCTTCTCACCAGAAAATGACAGGCATTGTAAACGTTTCTCCTGAAATAATTCAATGATAAAACATTTAGATATAACTGATTCCTCCCTCTGCACAAAACATAACATACAAAACTGATTCACAACAAAAACATTCATATTTATGTGCTTTTGTTTGTCCAAGCATGCAGAAATAAGGAATTCATAATGAAAACTTATTAAATAATAATTTGACTTAATCAGCAATCTGTGACGTGTCAGAAAGTTGGTATCAAATATTACCTTCTGCTTCAAAATGTTGAAAATATAAGGTGCGTCACTGTTAAAAGAATACAAGTGAAATCACATTAACTAATTTACTTTAGTTACCACAGCAAAGAACTTCTTTTCTCAAAACTGGGAACTCTGCACATAGTGTATTTTGATTTACAACTCCTCATTTATAAATACAAACAGGCATCCTAAATTTGTCTATTCATGAAAAGTGTGGGATTTACCTGGCACAAGATGATGTTCTGTGAGCAGACCACCAGCAGGTTACAGTCAAACTTCTTGTTGATTTTCTCTTTCACCCTGTAGTGCATGTCGGCTGCGTCATCTGAGTACAATTCGTACACGACAATCCGGTCTGGTAGCTGCACCTGTAGGCAAACACAAACAGAGTTATTTTTAGCCTGCCAAACAGAAGATTTCACCTTTACTACAAAATCTCAGTACAATCCTGGCCTTAATTTGCCTACAGTAATTACTGATAAAAAAAAAAATTCTCATTTTACAAATAAAATTTCCAAAACAAAATATGTGAATGAACTGACATAAAGAGAAAAAAAAAGAAGAAAAGACTGAGGAAAAAATATATGAAAGTAGAAGAACAAAAGAAAGAAGAACAAAGATTTAAAAAGAAAAAAGAAAGTAGAAAAAGACTGAGAATGACTAAAAGAAAGCAGAAACAGATTAAGAAATAACAAAAAAGAAGGAAAAATTGAGAAAGAATAAAAGAAAGTGAACATATATTGTAAAGAACAGAAGAAAGTAGAAAAAAATTAAGCAAGGATATACAAAATAGAAAAAAAATTGAGCATGAATAAAGGAAAATAGAAAGAGATTGAGAAAGTACATAAATTTACAATCCTATATATATAAAAAAAAGTTTCACATGAAAACATGGGTTGGAAGTCGAATTGAGCAGATATGTAAGCTCTCCCCAGACAAACTAAGGTCACTGCAGTGCCAATAAGAAAAAGAGAGAAGGACTTACTGCTAGTCTGTTTCTGTAGATGGCAATTTTCTTCACCAGATCCCGACACTTGATACGTACTGCAGAGACGTGTGGAAGGGAAAAACTTATCAATCACAGCATGATCGGCTTACTGCAGCTGCTAAGTCACAACTACTATTTAATACAACTTTGACATACTTCTTCACCCTATTCAAATGCTCCGTGAAGCAAAATCTCTTGTTTCACTCAGATTTCCAGTACCTGAGCTGGATAAGGTGATTGAAAAAAGGGCAAGGAAAGCTGGATGGATGGGTGGGGGGGGGGGGGTGAGGACAAACAGACATAGATGGCAAGGGAGAGGAAGTTTTGGACCAAAGATGAGATGGCTAGGACCCAGGAGCAAAATATTGTCAGAATGTCAGGTATCACATCTGACACATTGTTGTATGTACATTTTTGTTCTTTCAAGAAAATGAGGATTGAAGTTTGGTCGGCAAAAGGGCTTAAACACTTGAAACATTACGTCACTAACACATATCTCAAAAAGTTTTTCACTGACTGGAATGACACTTATACATAATGAAATCAGGAGTGAGAGAACCACTTTCATGACAAAATCTCAAAATCTGCAAAATGTTGCCTACAACAATATGGCAAGTACTTCTCTATATGCCAAAAGGGAAAGGTCATACACCAGATAAACTCACCTTTCTGATCTGTGATCAGATGTTGAATGATGACGTCAGTCATGTTGTCTCTGTAAGCATACCTGTCCCTGTACAGCCCATGCACAGTGCTGAACATTAGTTGGTACACAGCGATGGTGCCATCATTGCTGCCCATGGCCTGTCATGACCAGAGATACATGCACATTTATTTGTCACTGTACAATCACTTTAACAGGTCTATCTGTCTGTCACAATACACTCACTTTAACACATCTGTTTGCCACAGAACAATCACTTGAGACACATTTGTCTGTCATAGTTCACTCACTCTGACACATTAGTCTGGCATAGTAAAATCCGTTTGACACCTATCTGTCACATTATAATCAGTTTGACATGTCTCTCTGTCACAGTACATCACTTTGGCACATCTCTCTGTCACAGTACATTCACTTTGACACATCTCTCTGTCACAGTACAATCACTTTGACCGAAGTTGCTGTCAGTGTGCAGCCACTTCAATCTCTTGCTGATCATCGTTTAACTAGCAGCATTTCAGTGCACTCCAAAGTAAATATTACTGAACGCATGTCTTGAATGCACATGGATGCAAAAACTTCCAACTTATGACTAAATCTGCTGAAATCAAGCTTAAGGTGAAAGACCAATTCCCAAGAGAGCCCCTCTAGATGGGAAAAATTTCCTATGGAAATTAAGATTTGCTTATATGAAACAAGCATAATCACCCGTTCAATGAACGGAAAGAAAATAAAATGATAATACATGAGTAAAAATAATGTGACTCACAATTCACATGAATTAAAATGGTAATCCCAATAGATCTGATAACAATAACATCTTTGGAGAATAGCCCATTACAAAACTTCCGGGTTTACAGTGTTTCTAGATTGCTTATCAGGTGCTAAGATAACTGTTGAATTTCTGTTTCCTGTTCGTGAAGAGCTACATACATCATTCCATGCTTAAAAACAGGACGGCGTAAATCCTTCGAGTCCTTAAGATTCGGGTATGAATCAGCCCTTAGCCTTGATTGCTCTCCTCTTATAAGCTGCAGTCTCTCCGACTCAGCGTTGACCATGAATTGCTGAAAAAGCCGACGCGCTTGGAGAGTATAATTTCCATGCCGGGTGAAAAACTCAAAGCAATAGAACTGATTCTGTGTCCGTTTGTAATTAAATTTTAATTGCAGATCCCAGCCATCTGTTCCTTTAGGGAAAAGTATTGTGTACTGGAGAGCATCATAGGCTCGGTGTAGCTCACAGATCCTCTGCACATTATTATCTCTCTGGTGTAAGACAATATCATGGTGTCCAACAGGATTATTAGGCATTAACATAATTTCTGGAGCTTCCTGTGCATCGTATCGCCTACTGTGTTCCTTAGCAGGACGTGCATCCTCTCTAATGACAATTTTGAAATTTGGGAACTGTCTATGTCACGAGCGAGTGAGCGAGGATCAGTAGTTACGAGAAGAGGGTTAGAATAAAGTTAACCAACGGGACACGGGGTAAGGGAAAGCGTGCATGTTGTGAGTGGTGGGGGTCTGAATGAGGCGAGAGCGCTGTATTACTATCACTGCACACTAAGACGTCCAAGAAAGCAGACGCAGGAGAAAGCCCTAGAGGGCGAACATAAGGAGAGCAGTCGGAAGACTTGGGAGTAGTGTTTTTTCCAGTGATGACTGGTAGGTGGAACGATGATTGATAATTATGATTGATGTATTATATTCGTCTATTACCATGATGTAAATAAGTATATGTGAGGAATGTGGAAGTCCTTGATACTGTATATAGCAATGTGCGCCATGAGCGATAGATGTAAGTTGAGTTCATGGATTTGTAGCGAGAGTGAGTATTGTGTACTACGGTGGAGGTGTGTTACCGTAGGATGTTTGGTGAGTGAAATGTGAACTATTGTGTGTCCGCTTCATGAGTTGTAATGAGGGGTGAAGTGAATAGAAATGGTATGGTATTATACCAATGTAATGTTATTCTTGTAGGTGCCGGGGTCGGGCCGAAGAGCGCCACCTACGGTGAGCACAGGGGATAGGCCAGCATAGGGCCGGAGGCCACACATAGGCCAGGAAGGAAGCTGTCGGTGCAGGACAGTAGAGGCACATGAGTCGTGGCAGTCTGGCCACCGACAGGGACGTATATATGATCGTGAATGTGCTATTGAAATGCTAATGTGCTATTGCCATGTTGATGTGCTATTGAAATGCTAATGTGCTATTGCCATGTTGATGTGCTATTGGAATGCTAATGTGTTATGGTAATAGGAAGGGGCTATTGAGAGACTGCGGTGCCAGTGAAATATTAATGTGCTATTAAGACCCTGAGAGGAGAGGCTGAGGCCGAAGTGTCTTTAGAAAGTAACTACCGGGTTGTGGACCCGAGGAAGAGTGCATGTGGGAATAAGGCCGTTGGACGGTAGTAAATTCAATAATATAATGTATGTAATTGCACTTTTATCTTTATCTTTATGTATAATAAATGTGTGAGTCTGATGGGTTGTTCTGTTAAGTGTTATACTTGTTCGTTCGTGATTGTTGTCCTGTTATAACCATCGCATCTCCCAGTCTGGGATTTGTGACAGTCTACGCCTAGCAAACTCATACGCTGACTTTAGTTCATGGACATACTTATTATGATCTTGCAATACTACCAATAAAACTACAGCTTCACACAGAGGACTGTCCAAAACAGACATTTGTCTACGAAGTTGATCCATCTCAGAATTCATGTAATTCGCAAAAACGTAGGCGGCTCCTGTGTCAAAGGCTCCAATGGTCCCACCAAGTGACATACTTGACCCTGAATGTAAAAATTAGGATTCCATCCATCCACACGAATCATCTTACATCCAAACAAAGTCATTTGAAAGGCACAATTGTAATGTCTGATATAAGAAACTTTTCGATTCTTCAGAATCACCACATTATAGTCGCTTGAATTCCGGAGGTAGTTCAGGATACGGCTGCAATTTAATTTTACCATTGTTGCAACACATTGCTGCTGTCTCTGTGGCATGACAACATGGGCATTGCATGGTCACCAAACAACTTTCCGGAGAATAATTTAAGGCCTTTGGTAAAGTATTGTGTAGTGCAGCTGGATATAGGTGGTACATGATCTGGCACAGGCAGATCTGCAGGCTGAGGAGGGGCAGGAACATCAACAGGCATGGGAGGACCTGCAGATGCATGTGATGCAGACACAGCCGGATCTTCATTCTCAAGGGTGGCATTACTTCTTAAGTGACGGGGTCGCTTAGCATTGGGAGTTAAACGACCCATCGTGGACTTTCATTTGCGAGGCATCTGGTGAAAAAAAAAAAGATTAAATAATTGATGGAAATATGTAACGTTTTGAGTAGAAAAATGAATTAGGGGCCTCAATGTAAAATACATGCCCCCCCCCCCCTGCAATTTCTATTTAGATGCAGAAATCAATGACCTACTGTACCAATTGGATCTAGAATCTAGATTGAGAGTAACACCCAGATCTAGATCTAGATATAGTTAGACCTTTCTTGGATCTGTCAGCATTGATTTATAATGGTGTTCGTGATTCCCAACTACTCGCTGACTAAAATAAAAAATTTAAAAAACAAACAAAAAAACTCTAAAAAGCATTGATAATGGTGATTTTGACTCCTAAGTACCCGATCACTTTACCAAAAAAATTTTCAGATGTGTTCTTGACATGCCGAATTGATGTTCACGAATAACACTAACACTACTAACAGCTAGGCCCTATTTCCAACGAATAAGTTATTGTCCTAAATTTCTTTCATTCTAATCTAGAATCTAGATCTAGATATACAATAAAAAACAGAATGGGCTAATCAATCTGTGGCTGTGCCTCTGTAGAATGCTAAACTGTACACTTTAGAGTAATTTAGACCCAGAATCTAGATCTAGATATCTAGATCTAAAAAGTGTAACTGTAAGCTTTGATCTCGCATTTGTAGATCTATGTCAAATTAAGGGATCTTCCTGGACGCAGAGCGAGTAAATCCAGCTAGATCTAGATTTAGCTGTAGTGTAAGTAAGCTTATATAGAGCTCAAACACAAAGATAAGCAAGATCTCGATAATGTATTTGTTATTTTGTAAGTAAGTCGTGAAAAATCAGTGATGCTTACCTTGACCAAGGCGTGTACTTCAACTCTTCAAGCCAATATGTGCGTGCAACTGAATCCGTCACAATTGAAATCAATGTCAAAGGTGGAGAATTTGTGGGGAGAGTAGAGCTCAAGATCTAGATGTGTAATGCAGCTTGGCCAAAACGTGTGCTTCGAGTCACCATGTGCGTGCAAATGAATCCTTCACATTTGAATTGTAATTGTAGAGATATTGGGCGGTCTCGGTGCCGGATTGGTTTCACGATACCGTAATAGGGTATTGTGCCGGATCGGTTTCAAACGATACTTCCTTTCAAACAAATGCATAGGAAAAAAAACTCGATCCCCGATACTTTTTATGACATGAACGATGCTGTCACGATGACGCCAAGATGGAGAATGAAAATTAGAACTGTTGACAGCACGATGAAACAATGAATTTTCTATAAATTCAAGAACAAAACCAATCAAAATAATGAAAACTTCCGTGCACCCTCCAGGGTATTTGAAATGTACATGCAAAATTTGGTTACTGTATGTGGCCTAATAAAAAAGCCTTTTGCGTTCAAAGGTGGAGAAAGTGCGTAATATATAATTAGATATTAGCCATTTTGCTGCATTCAGTTGAAATATTTTGCTTGAAATCATTTTAGAAATATCTTATTTTGATTTCTTAAAAGAGGTATAAAAATGTCACCTATAGTCCAGTTTTGTCAGGTCCACCCACATATTATTGCAGTATGGTGAAATAGGTCCCTGGACACTGTGATAATATTCCCATGTTTAAAAGTGGCAAAAAGAAGAAGGAGGCACTGTCTAGCACATGTAAATGTGACTGTTGTTCCATCATGTCACACATGTTTGAGTAAAGTCAGACTACAGACAGATAGTTATAATCTGATTATTCAACTGATATTTTGCCTCATGTTTGGTTGCTGAATGTAACAGTATGGCACACATGACCAACGAGCAAGTCTATACCTACCACATAGTTAGAGTCAGGTTTGACAGCACAACTCCACACCCAGCCAGCCGGCTCCCCAATGACACCCAGCTTGACACCTTCTTTAGTGTGCAGGCAGCACTGCTTGTTAGCTCCCCCGACCAGAATATACTCTCCCTTGGTAAACCAGCCCAGACAGCAGGGGTCATAACCCAGCGTACGATCCTTGCCAATCTACATCCATACACATAAACAGAGACATGAACTGAATAGTTGACAAAATCAAATAATGACAAAGCTGACTACTATCATCTGTATTTTCTCAAAACCCTCCAAAGTAAAGCAGTCGTCTGTTGCTGGCAAGACATTTTGTTAATTCTTGGAATGTTTTTTTTGGACAAAGGGGCAACAGAAAATATTTATATTCATGACACTGAATTCTTGTGAGAAACATACTTTTCTCTTGAAATGCCCATTTTGTATACATCTTGACACAAGCTAATCTGCTGTGCAAAGGCAGAACAATGTCACTTACAAGAGGTACAGAAAGCATAGATGTCGTTCTGCCTTTGCATGGCAGTAATATTTGCTCTATGTCATAATGTGGCTCATTGTGTCCAGATAAACTGCAGGGTCAAAAACAAAATCTAAAATCATGATCACCTGTTTGCCTGACAACTGATAGAAAGACAACCTTTGACCCCAGTCAGCAACGGCCAGGACATCATACTGCTCTTCCCTGGAAAACAGGAAAAAAAAACAACCTTCTTATCTGAAGTTATTGTAAAGGATACTGGTTTTGCTCATTATCCTGTGATTTATAGTTATGATAGTTTGAAAATGAAAGAAATTATAATGAATCCTCATTTCAAATTAGTAAGATTATTGCAGTTACATGTCTTTAATTAAAATGATTGCGATTTTTTAGCTATGCAACATCGAAATTATTAAGGATCTAAATTGACCTGGCCTGAAATAAATGAAGTTTATAGATCTGCTACGCTGAAATATTTAAAGTTTGCTGTTCCTTTTCATGCTATGATCTTATTATTAAAAAAAAAGTAGTGGGAGTAATTCGTTGTTGTGCAATGAAGAATTTTGCCCCTTTTTTTGCTCGACGCGACAGCCTAAATGACACTTTTAAAAATGATAAAATTAATTTCCTCAGGTTCAACAATCTAACCCAATCGCTTTTGTATCAACCTATTGCGTTTATTCAAGTTTCAAGCAATTTTTTTTTTTTAAAGCTGTAAAAATATAAAATACAATGATCTCTTTTGTGCTCCATTTGACCGCACAGGGAGACTGTATTTGGCGAGCATTCAGTTGCTGCATAGAACCCTACCATGCATGAGTTCTGAAGCAAGACTGTGGATTACTTTGGGAAACTGTTTGGAACAGAGAGAGGGAGAGAGAAGGGGTGAACACCAATTTATCTTGGGTAATGCTGGGTCCCTCATCTAGTTGCCAAATAATAATACTTTTGTCTCCTCATCACTCCTTTAAGCCTGAACTGACACGTTTGATAATTCCCCAGGGGGGAAAAATAACCATCACTACCACCAAGGACTCACCTATTTGGATTCCAGGAAACTGACCAGACTGGGGCAATGTTGGCCTGGGGTCTCTCGATTTTCACCTTTTCCTCCCCTGCCTGTAATATGAACAATTTTTTTAATTAGTTCAATATCACAAACTAAATTTCTTCTTTCTGAACAGTTTTAACTTTGATCCATCAGTGACTGATTAATAACATAAATATAGTGCCACTGTAGGGATTTGTTGACATGCCTTAGTCTAGTACAAAATTCTTTGCCGAATCTTTAATTTTTCGTACGAGTCAAAGGATTCAGACATGGTCTATTAATTTTGCACCTGATAAGGCCTTCATTGCATAAACCAACTTCACAACACATTATGACAGAAGAAAATAGGGCTGCCAATGGCACTGTCATTGAGAAACTTATAAACTCATTGTAATTAGAAAAAGGAAAGGAAATGTTCAGCATTTCAACTGAAGAAGTGAATGTTTGACACATTAATATAATTTACATTTCTAATACTCGGGATGATAATAGCTTGTGATCACAGAGAAGTTAAACCATCTGTTCAAATAATGACCATGGCTGAATACGTGTGTTATGTGGAGGAAAATTTGGATTACTTTGTAACAGTGACACTGTGAGTCATCCATGCAAATGTACAACATCATACATGTCATCACCCAAGTCTGCAAACTTCTTCGTCCACCTTTTGCGAAAAATGGAGTTCATGTCATCAGAAGGCCTCAACTGACATCTAGAATGTCTGATATCTATTTCAAGTCTATACATTGTCCATATGTGAACGATAATACTCTACATTACTGCATTTTAATTATGTCTCGTTTAGAGGACCTCAAACTATACGGTCAAATTTCCAAAAGTGGGGTCAAAGGAGATATGAGTCATTTGTATACTACAGTGACAATATGTGTTGCAAGCTTTGCTTTGTGCAAAATGATTTTAACTGCAAGGGGACAGGAACCAAACTGCTACAAGAGAGAAAAATCAGAGAGGCTGACCAAGAACCCTCGCTAGAATTTACTGACCTTGTTACGAATGCTGACCAGTCCATTGTAGAGTCCCAATGCCAGGTACTGACCATCATTTGTCCAGCTGCAGCAAGTGATGCGACTACTCACTTTGTGTTTGGACACTGACTTCTGTTCCGGGGACCAAAGACCTGCGGATAAATCAGAAATATTTCATGATGTCAGATATTTATTTGGGACACCTTAAGGAAGCATGACAAACCTGATTTAGATAACCAAAAAGGTCTATACTACTAGGGATATATACAGCATTCCAAGAAATGCATAGGCCAAGATAATGTCATGACCGTACTCAATATTCTATCCTAACAGTAATGTTTAATAAAGATAAGAAGAAGGTGAAGAAAAACAGTAGAGCTTAATCTTTCATTATTATTCCCTAGGATGAAAAAGTAAATGAAAAACTGGAAGACTAGTGTCCAAACTAAAATGAACAATCAGTAATAAAAATATGAGATTGTGACAGAGATTTGTAGTTGTGAATATGATTTTGCACAGTGTTTCCCAATCCAATTTGTGAAATAATACAGGAAATCATGTTTATGATGGGGAGACAACTTGATGATATCATTGTGGAAAAATTTCCATTTTGAATCACACCCTTTCAAATGTAATGAATGTGCTGCCGGACAAAATCTTACATTAACGACCTTCTGCCATAGTCTCATATACTAGATCAGGGTGACATGTTATGATTTCCCAATGAAACATTTCAACTACCACATTCTACTGACCAAAGTCACTGACAGCACAACTGGCCAGCTGGTGGGTGACTGGGTTGTATGCCAGGCACTGGATTGCATCATTGTGACTGTAAACCGAGCAGGGAAAAAGGAACATTAAAAATCCTATTCGAAGAGTTGAGATGCAAAGTGTAGTGTCCTACAAATACAAGCCACATGAAAAAAAATGATATGTTAAATATTTACAGAATTATTCTTCTCCAAGTAGGATTTTTCTGTACTTATTTCACCATTATTTGTTTAAACATCAAACATAAATAATAAATTAACAAAAAACACTATCTAAAATAAATATTTGCAACTAATCAATGCAAAGGAGAAATCCAACATTCCCCTCCCGCCAGTTCAAATTCAAAGGCAATGGAGAAAACACTCACGTATATTTGAGTATTCCCTCTAATTTGTTTGTCCAAATAATGACACTTTTGTCTGCAGAGCCAGATGCAAATCTTTTCCCATCAGTTGCATAAGCAACACAATACACTGTCTCTTTGTGGCCCTTCAGAGGCTGGACCATGGTGCCATCTGTGGCGTCATACACCAGCACTCTGTTGCCAGCTGCTACCACCAGACGCTGGCCATCCGAACTAAAACACAAATCCCAGACACTGAAAAGACAGATTACATGGTTATTAAACTCAGGTGGAAATGTCTGCTTTAGGCGAGATTTCCATGATGGATTATACAATTAATATCTATAGAGCTCCATTAAAAAATCAGTTTCTCAAATAATTTCTTTGCTGCTGGCACCTTTTCTAATGAGCAGTTTTTAAAAGAGATTTATGTACAGACAGGTTGTAAATTTGGACAATACAGCAGTATACAACAGTCCATTAAAATAGATTTCAGTAATTCACATCGCATGCTCAAATTTCAAGGTAGTTTTCCTGCAAGCTTGTCTTTTTTTTACCTTTATCTCCCAGTCTCTTGCAATTCACATATTAATGAACTTAAACTTTAGGTTTCATAATATGCCTTTTCAATGTCCCTATATTTTCAGATCTCTGATTTACTGATATTTAAGTCCAGTTCATTTTAGTTGATTTACATTTAGTCATATTTGGTTTCATTTGTTGGACAGATGAAAAAAAAACAGAATGAAAAACATTTCTGTCCAAATGTCAAATTAAGTGTAAATGTCATATCATATTGCATGTTGTTTGACATAGATTACTTATCATGTAATGTATTAATTTCTTCTGCAACGTGTCAATAATCTTTGGGCAAAAGCATAACATACTCTTCCCACAACTCTCTCCCTATACAGGATAGGCCTATGTGCACTTTTTGTGTGCTGAAACCCCGATCCCTTCTCCTTCAGGGTGTAATACTTTATGGATGGCCCCTTTCCTAAAACAGACGCTGGCCCTGAAAGAGACCACAGAACAGCAACTTCTGAACCACTCAATGGAACTACATTATGCTGCACTGGATTTTACCACTCTCCGCGAGGTTATATTACTAATATTAGTTAATCAGACCATTTCATGTGAAAAAACACAGAGACGAACATCTTTAGAGAAACATGTCTCACTTAAGTTCAGGTCTCTTTCACTTGGTGTTAAGACAAGTAAGCAGCCTAAATTGAAGATCTGGACATCTATGAAATCATTGAAGTTTGTTTACCGTGGCAGTGAATTATTTACCTTTATTTAACCCATATTTTTCCTGATGTTTGCTTTCCCCTTTTGTAAATCATAAAGCAAGTGCTGAATAGGTGCCAAAGATGGTTTGAGCCTGTAAATTTTCACCTTATTACAATATTACATCTAATTCTGGTTAGGCCTACTGGCTTTTAATAGTACAAATTTTTAGTAGGCTACAATTAATAATAATTACATTTTTACAAGACAGGTAGGCTAGAACTAAGTAAAAAGTTGTTGTTATCATGCACAACGTTGCCTATTTCTTTCCCGACTCTCGAAATGTGGTTATTAAAATTCACATACCATTGCTCCTGCTTGTTGTTGTCGACAACTTTATCGACCCACGTCGGAACAGCCCTCATTTTGCGTTCATGAAGTTAGAATTTTTATCATATCAACTCGTAGCAACCGCGGCGTCCTGAGCAGTAGGAACCGCTGGAATGTGTACAAGGGACGTAACGCACAAACATCCGGTCGCCGTTCAGCAGTTACCACCAAAACTGATGACGTCATTAAGTCGGAAAACTAAAGTCTGCGACTTCTCTAGATATACACTACTAAACGGCTTCTTCAGTATTTTCATCCACCACTTTTCTCTTTGCGCAGCCGATATAATGAAATAAACACACACTATGGCCAAAAAAAAAAAAAAGTCTTATTGATTTCTTTTTTTTTGTTTTTGTCAATGACATGTTCCAGCTTCCTTTCTAATGTGCTTCCAAGTTCTTATCATTGTGTTTGTAAATTGTTTGCGAAAAAAAAAGAAAAGACAAGGAAACAAACGAAAAAAAGAAAATGAAAGCAAGAAAGGAGGAAAGACAGAAAGAAAAACAGCGACAACAGATTGCAATTTTGGCATTTGAAATTGCTTTGAAATATCTAAAGGATTGCTTCACCAACTTTGCCTCAAAATAATCCCCCATGCAAGATTCGTTTTCTTTATATTGAAAATCGACTCAAAAATTTATGATTCTTTAATAAACTGGATTAAACAGTAAAAATTTGCTTGCCATCAAATAAATGGCCGAGTCAACCTCTTTGTTCAGGATTTTGCATTAAGTTTATTCTTTCAATTCAGCATTTTTTTTGTGTGCATGTTTGTGTAAAAATAAACCAGTTACAGAAACACAAGCAAATACTTTAAATCAGTCTTTTATCTTGGGAGAAGGGGGAGCATCTGCGCCTGTAGATTCAATGAAGGACAATGGACAAAGCCGAGAAAATGATGTGCAACGAAGCGGAAAGACTTGGAATAATGTAAAGAGGCTGGCCCATGATAGAGAGGGATGGAAAGTGTTTGTTGGTGGCCTATACCCTGATCCAGGGTGAGAAAGGCAATGATGATGATGATGATGATGATGATGATGTTTGTGTGTACATTGTTTGGATTCCATACTGTTTGTACTACTTAGAATGTCTTAGACTGACAATGTTGATGTTGTTAGAACATTTTCAAAATGTATTGATGAAATAAAGACACAGCAGTTTTACACCAGTATGCCATACTTCACCTTACTGCAGAGTCAATACATGTTCCACTTGACTACGGTTGACAATCACATACACAAGTACTATATACATGTACATGTACATAAAGATTGAGAACACATTTAATGAACACAGCGTTTATCTTTCCATATTCTTCAATGTACGAGTTTAATCAATTTGTTCACAACTTGTCAGTTCCATCACGCAGACGTGCATAAGCATAATGGCTTAACTTAGAATCAGGTTGTGTACACATCAACTGTCACAATTTGTTCATTAATTTATATAAATTTTCATTTCAGCAGCAAATGACTGCATTATGACACAATACAAAAAATGTTACAATTCGACGGTGAAACTCGCAAACCATGTAGGGTCTAAGTCCAAATTCCAGTGTTTGAGAAAATTGAAAAAAAACTACTTTGCAGTTCAAATACAATCTGAGAACCATTCAAGTTAAATGGTTTGCACAAATGATTAATGCAAGGGTTTCTATTGGCATTTTATTATAAAATATTGATGCAGATGATGCACAATCGTCATGTAGTGTCATTTAGCAAAAAAATCAAAATTGACCTATTTTTGGACTTACACGGTTTGCGAGTTTCACAGTCAAATTGAGGCTGAGGCTTTCATTTTATGACCACGACAGGTAGATGGCACAAAGCTGTTGTTGGGGGAATGTAGACTCATTACCAAATTAGCCAAATAGGGAAAATACTGAGTTGTGTTCACTGCTCAGCTATTGCTTTCTATGTAAAATACTACAGTGCCCTACCAACAACCACAACAACAAAGTCTATCACTGTGCACTTCTCAAGACAAACTGTACATTTCAAGCAGTTTACTTGTGGTCATTGAATGCTGAGTATATTTCATTGTGATAGTTCATAAATGTATCATTCCACACAGCATATTTGTCCATACAATAACTCAGAGACATGTTGCTGAATGTTAAAGCATGCAAGCATAGGTATAGCTTTAAGTCACATCAATAAACAATGACTGGTATTTGTAAAATTAAGAACATACAACTTTTGTCACATTGTAAGCACTGAGCATATATTATATGAATTTGTATATTATTATTTACAGTCAACAATCGTGTTATTTAACAGTCAATCCACATTCGTATAGAGAACAGTTTGCTTAACTCACAACATTACACACTGAAACACAGGTTCAAGTACATGTAAATAGTATCTTTCAAGATTGCTTAACATAGAACCTGATTTCATCTATAAATACACTCTGTACCTCATTCTTCACAAGAGACTTATTTCAGCTTATAACCATTAGCCCTTGAATTGAATATTGGACTTCATACCGTACCAATGTGACCAAAGACTAACATTCATCACAAATTTACCATCTCTCTTCTCCACTGTATCCTCTCTTCTCTACGGCAACCATCTTTCAATCATTCATTGACAGTCTCTCATCCAATTATATCTCAGCACTAAACCCAAAATCCCCAATGTTTTCCAGCATAACACATGGCCTAATTTTGTCATTTGGAGCATTTCTCTCTCCTACTATTTTCACTCATGTGAGGTAAAGGTGTCAGATTGTCACATAACAAAGCTATCATCCTGTGATCGGACATTTACTTCCATAGGGTCACAATACTCTCGTCAGCATCAATTCTTTCTTCTAATTCATGATGTCTCAGTCCTGCCAAGACAAAAACTTTGTTATTTTCCATTAATGTAAAATAGGTGAAACTAAAAATGAATAGCTACAAGCTTTTACAGGTCCTTCAAATTGAACACTTCAAGCTGTGCATGTTGAGAAGAGCATGAATAGTAAATAAATAACTCATAATTCCTTTTCAAACAGATACAATATGAAATAAATTATATAATGACCACAACTAACTGGATAAAGAAAACAAGGAAATAAATACACTGCTCACTGACATCAACATTTTAACAGGCATATGATAAAATAAGAATCACTTTATTATCCCATGAGGGAAATTCTCTTTCACAGAGCTTTTAAGTGCCCATACATGGTACGTATTTACGCGTCATTACATAAGCATATAACTCAATAAACTCAATAACAGGCATACATGATGTGACATGGTAAAGAACCTTAATGAAATATGGCACACATCTTGCTAAAGTGTCTTGTTGAAGTGAATTGTGAAGGGCAAAAACAATCTTCTGTATCTTTTGTATAAGCTCACCTGTCTCACAGCAAATCTGGTCAAAATTATGCCTGCCATCCAGTAGATGAACAAAGCTTTGGACTCGTGAAGACGTGGCTTCCCCAGGGATGGCTGCTGGGTACTCATGCATGCGTCTCAGTAAACCTTTCATCACACCAAACTGAACCAATTTCCTGCAGAAAGTATGAAACTCCCAATAACTCCTATGAACATCTCTGCAAATTGTGATTAATAATTTTTTACCACAAAGTAAAAGCGTGACAAGAAAAAGACACATATTCCACATTTGAATCTTCCTGGCTCAGGGCCTTCAAAAGAATGATTATTGTGGCCAATATTCAAGAAGACTACTGTACCATTTCTGTCCACAAAAAGGTTATGTTACTGTAAGCAATTGGCCAGATCAAACTGCAAATATGCTTCCCAAATACATCAATCTCTGGCCATTAGGTCAAAATAATAACTATAATAATAATTTTCAATCTTTTAGTTTCATATAGCACCATTAACTAGTTTGCCACAGATCTGCACTTCAAAAGAAAAACAGCTTTCTCAGCTGATTACCCAGAGTTCTGAGTCGCTGTGTGACCACCGGAATACTGAAACACAAACTTACACTACAGAATTACCTATTGTGAGGAGTAAGTAGCTTAAAGTGTCATAACTCAGAAAAATACAGTAATTTATGTTTCAACACAGCACAACCAACGATGAAGATTCCAAATGAGACAAACTGTGGAGAAGGAGAGATGGCAAGGAAAGGCTCACCTTTCATCAATCCGCAGGCTGTGAGGACTGTTTTGACGGGTACACAAATACTTTACGGTTGTGCCGGGTGTGAACTCACAGTACAGCATGAACACATCACGGAACTCTGGGGGACTGCGTTCTGGGTGAAACAGAAATATTTGATTGTTACGACAGTGTCACTCAAATTTGTCAACAAACAGTTATTTATTGGGGATGCGGAGATTATCGATGTTTTTTGGGCACAGACTGCCCTAGTCTGGAAGTGCCAACCTTTACAGAAGGAAAACAAATTGATTAAATGTTGAAAGAATATATACTGACGTAGACCTTTCGATCACATTGTATTTGTTTGTATTTCAATCATGGTCTATGGTAATCATGGTGAGATAAATATGTATTTTTGCACAACGTAGAATGAAATTGTCTTCTATTCCCACTATGAAGATAGAATTGAAATTTCAGAATTTGGCAGTTTGGGGAGCTGATATGCACACTGGTAGAGTAAAGTTATCTGTACATAATATCTCTCTTTCTGTTTCCAATGAAACGCTGTTTACTTGTAGACAAGTTTGCATACAGTGAAATACCTGATTTAGCCACATATTTTAGACACTCTTGCTGTAAATGAACATCTTCCATCAACTTGTTGATGTCTTGAGTCACAGTGTAAACATTGGAATACTGGAAACACAAACAAATAAACAATGTCATTAATTGTGAAAATATTTCATGACCAGCTCAAATGTAAAGTAATCAGGTTCTGCAACTGGTTTACACATCAGAGTGTCACAATCAATAACAAAAGACTTCAAATGAAGCAAATTCTTTGAAGAAAAAATTATAATAGTACAAAAGCTGAGCTCAAAATGGCTATCAGCCAACAACACAATATAAAGCCATCTGAGTCTAAAATTACATTAAATCAAATTTAATTATGCATGCCTATGAATGCTGTGGTGTGCCAACCTTAAGCACAAACCTGGCCTTGTTATTATAATAATAAATATAAATCAACAATAGTTATTTAAATAAAATTGATACCAACAATTTTAGTAATATTATTTCATTTTTGAAAGATGACCATGGCATAAAATATCGCTGTCCAAAGTATCAGCTTTACCTGAAATATTGGCACCAGTTTCAAAAACTTGTAATGCCTGTAAGATAAAACCAAGAAACAAACACAGACCTTATTCATGACAATTCATCATATATTGAAAATGTCCTTACTTGCTTGCTACTTTGAACATCACAAATGTAAGATGATGCTTAATCTTAATTGTATAAATGAATAAATTCCAACATGTTGCTAGATATAAACAAACAGTATTGAATTTAACTGTTCTACAAAAATAAAACTGCTGAAGAGTACAAGTATTGAAACAAATTTTATGTCATCACCAAACTGAGATTTTTATTTTAGGTTTAATTCTTCATTCTTTTTTCTAACTCAGCCCAGCATGTGACTTAAATAGGTTGCCATATAGGCTGGTAACTACTGTTTTATGCTACAATGAATTTCACTGACTGTTTGCACAAATTTCTCAAAGCAAATACAGATTTAATTTTTCTTTTTTAATATTGTGACAGGACTTACAACAAATTTTGGAGATCAGCTTTGACCAAGTTCAGTTCCACATCAGCTTCAGCAGCAATTTTCTTCACATGAGACATTCCATCCACATAGTGCAGGATCTGCATGCAAAAGAATGATTAAAAACCAACTCTAAATCAATACTGAAGGCAAACTAGAGGCTGGTCAGGGAACTAAGATATTTCAGGTTGCTGTAAATGTGAGCAATACAAATAAGAGAGGGCAGATCAGAAGCTCTTAAAACATCTTGACAGTAATAGGCAAGAGCAAAACAGAATTTTGTTGGTGCCCAATGGTACTCAGTACATGAAATGTACCAGGACTTAAGTTTGTAGGTGATTTAAAAATACGTCTTTACACAATCTACTATGCTCACCAACCATTATTAAAATGGTGCATCACAAAATATATCTATTATCTGATTTGCCAAGCAACTGGGTATTCACTGAGCAAACAAAAAACAGTTCCTTATATTTACAAATTTAACCAATACATTTCCAGCAACTAGTTTTGCTATAATCAACAATTATACAACTAGCAAGTCAGCTGAGACTAACTCAAATATTTTTGTTTTCACAATATGAACCATTCATACACTCTCCATGTTTGTGGTTCAGCTGTATCTGAAAACATATTTTTTGCCTGTAGGGAGTACCCCACCACAGTGTCTGACAAAAAAACTTGTTGAAACAGAAAATTACCTCATCCTACAGCTTGTGTAGAAATACTTTACCTATCATGGATATTCGATATAAAAATACAGAAAAGTACACCGTGGTCAAACCATCAGTCTCACTTTGCTCTATCCATATTTTATGATTTCTTTTCTCTCTCCTGTAAAGTTAGATATGGTCAGTTGTACCCAAGACCAGAAATCGAGGGTTATCGACCAGAATGTGTTATGTCCAATTTTATTAACTGCTTTTAAATGTCTGTAGAAATCCGAGACACAAGTTGTGTGCTTTTACTTTACAACCCAATAATATTATTCATGTAACAGTGTTGAAGTTATTGCACGTTACAAATTTGAAACTTGTTATTCTCAATTTGACTATTTTGGACATAAACATTCTGGTTGCCACGCCTCGGTACTCGTATACAATGCTTTTAGGGTAAACACACTCTTTGAAATAGACTGCTTGCAGGTATTTCCTGACCAGCAGTTACAGACTGACCTGTTGTGAGGTTAGGTCCCACTGATGTCTCATGACTATGTCCTGCGGTACTGTCAAGATGGGGACATCATGGTCCTCCACCGCAATGGGTTCATGAATGGGGGCTGCTAGTTTGAGATGAACTGTGCATGATTTGGCTGGAAAACAGTGACATCGTCCTATACTGTAAACTCATCCATGAAAATACATACTGGATCAGCCAACATGCAATACCAACGAGAATGCAGGTTGGAATACAAAAAAAAATAAGGGGGGGGGGGGGGAGGAAGGGGGAGAGCATGAGGAAAGTGTTTTCAAAGTGTTTTCAAGACCAATACTTACAAAAATTACTGTTTTGAAAGATTCTAATTTTATACAAAAATTAAACAGTTAATACTATACGGCATGTGCTTAACTTTCCCTGTAATATCAATAAAAATGTTCTTCTAAACATTTTTTGCCATATCTTGCCAGTTTGAGATAATTTCAGGAAGAATTTTGAACTGATTACTAGTTATATTTCCCTATCAAACAGTAGTTCCTCTGTTACAACATTATCGTTCCACACAAAAGGAAAAAAGAAAATAAAAAGTATTTTGCAAACTCCCAAAGATTCCATGTGGAAAGGCCCTTGATAACCAGAGTCGTGTAGACATTCTATTCTAAAGTTTTCAGTCTGATGAAGGTCTTAGATGGCTGAGGCTTTAGTAACTTATTTTCTTTTCATTCTTTTATACATGTATTCACTGTATAGTTTTCTTCCTCTTTGTACCTAATGTGAAATTCTGTGCAATACATGTTCACTATGTGCCAGGCCCTATTGTGACCCAACAGTTTTTCCTTTGTTTTTCACTTCATTCATTGCCCCACACCTAACAGCATCACTTACCCATACTGATATTGCATGATCCTTCATGGTTGAGACCACTCAGAACTTTCTCCAGAAAACTAGGAATTTCCAAAGAATTTTCTGGGCTGGATAAAAACTCTGTGTCTTGCTGCAAATTTGAGATCACAACGAGTATGAGACAAACAATCTCATGAACGGACATAACAATTAAATAATGTCACCTGAATTTAAAATAAATGTGTCAATCAATCATTATTTCTTGTCAGCAAATGTCTGAAGAACCTTCTTCTTTAATGTTATAAAATAGAAACTCTACCACAGGTAGACCACATCTAGGGACCCTTGTGTCATATTTGCAACAGGTCACACAACCTGGCATCCAATATATTTTTCGTTTTGTTGCTTTTTTTTTTTTTATGCACTTTCCAACTCATCAACAAAGAAAATTTCGGGATTAATATTGATATTTTAGCATTTATTTCACTAGTTTAAATTAGCCTTATAATCTCTTTTAGAAGTTAAGTTAGTCTATGTCTGGGTTTTAAAGGGTCAAAAAGAGAAGATAATGAACGTAAATTTTGAACACAGATAAACATGAAAACAGTTAAGCACACAATAATGAAGCTGCAACAACAAAGTATAAAATAAAACAAAATCGTCCCCTTCAAACATCAGTTATATGTCCTTGCAGTAAAGCATCTGCACATTTTCTGTACAAAGGCTGGGCCAAAATACACGTTCAGAAACTCCAAGAGCAGTCAAAAATAAGGAATGTAAACAAGTATACAACAGTAAGCTCTCTCTTAGTTATCTCCAGATATCAGGCCATTTTTTATGTCCAATTTTAAGTTCTAAAGATTAGCAAATAGAAGGCTCAAACATGTCATTCACTGTTTCCCCTCCTTTTATTACATGTTAATAATGCAACAGAAATGCACTATTATGTTTTAATGAAGTCTTTCAAAAAGTAATTGCTACTTTTTTCTGATTTTCAGTGTGCTGCAGATAGTGATTATTTAGTTAAAAAAAAGAAAAGAAAAGAAAAGAAAAGAAAAATCCCATTCCTGTCAGTTGCAGCAGGAGTTACCAAAACTTGTCACAATAAGGCTTAGACCCTATATGAGTTCATGAGACATGTGCATAACATTTAGCTGCATGTCCATATCTCCAACAAACATTTGCCTGTCATTTTTACCTCAAGTTGCGTCAAGTAATCAGCCAGTTTTTTCACCACTGCTCCATACTGCCATGTGTTTGTGTCTTCATCAAACACAAAACACACATTAAAGATAAAAGCATTGCGTTTATACTTGTCACTTTCCAGATAAATTGGGCACCCCAGAAACTTATGACTGTAGGAGGTTCTGCAAAGATAAAAAAGCACAGATGTTGATTACATCATTTACAGCTCATCAAAACCTGCAACTTCATACATGTACAGATATATGCAGATTAAAAGTCTGTTTCTTTTATATCTGAATCCAACAACAGTTTCACATATTGTAAAATATTCGAAGATATGCCTTGAAAAAAGAAGAAGAAAAAAACTCGTACCACAGATTTACTTTATATTTTAGATAATCTATAAAGATGGCAATAACTGCTTGAAAATTAAAAGTCTGTGCACAATGCAAATGATGAACTTACATTGAAATCAATCTGTTCTGAAGTTCTGGTTTAGTGATGATGAAATTCTGGATGGCATCAAATACTTCCTTTGCTATGTAATCTTCTGGTACCTGAGGAAATGCTATATATTATCAGAGAATGGATGCACAATGAAATATGAAGAGACAATATAAAGTAGTAGTGATAGTTAAGCCAGAAATTTAGTATCCCTCTTTACACAGTTACGGTACAGTTGCAATTAAGCAGCATTATCAATAACTCATGTTACAGTTGCGACTGCTTTATGCTCTTGTTTCTCTCACTACATTTCCTCACATTCTTGTTGTTTTGTTGACCAGTTAGTTGTTTTCTGGTAATGTATTTGGCACTATTAGCCAAGTGTAGTCCTGCTGCAATCTTGAGTTTAGTTCAATTCAATGTCATTTAACTTGCGTTTTGGTCAGTTTGATACTATTATTGTGTTTAAGTTTATTCAATATCATTGCTTATTATTATTTCTTAATAGTATGGCAATAGGAATGGCATTGGAACCAACCTGAAATAATAATCAATGGTATTGAGCTATGAGTGCTCAGCATGATCACACTTCGTTAGGAGAGACAAGTTGATCTCGATCTATTTGATACTCCCGCCTTGCAATTTCATTGCATGACATCAATGGAGACAGTGCAGATTTTTTTTTCCCAAGTAATTATCCGCTGATACTGGCGATAAAATTTCCTCTAGGATTTTTTTTTACTCGCCAGCATAAATTTTGCACTGCGAATGATCTCCCCTGATTGAACCCTTCTCCGGCCTCCACTGTTCTGCTCAGTGTACACATAACACAGGCAGCACATGCGCTGAGACATTTGCACGCTGCACATAGGTTAAGAACGATGGTGTCGTTTGAAGTTGGAGAGACTTTTCAGTCCTTTGATGATTTCGAGAGAAAGATTCAATTTATACTGTATGTATTGACGGAAATGCAGAAGTCCCTTTCAATGCAAATGGAATGACTTTGACTTGATGGATAACATTTCCTTTACCTTTTAATACATGTGTACAGCATTTTATACCGACCAGCTGGTCTGTAGATTCCGAGACATACTTGCATGTCTTGGCTAAGGACCGTTGTCTAATTATTATTGTATTAACATTGCACATGTCCAAACGAATACACTGGAAACTTCTCTCAAAATGATCTTCCTGACCTTTAGAACTGTATGGTTGCATTTTTTTTCCTTTCTATTTGCTCTGAAAAGCTGGGTTAGTACCACCCCGTTTTTTTGTGTTTTTTTTGGCCATGCCCCAACAGGTACCCCCCCTTGTGAACTCCTTTTTTTCCTCTGCCATTTAATATGCAAACTATTCAACATTGTAAATGAATTTGGCCTGTGGCATTAAATAAGATAAGGACATTGATTTACAGTGTAATTTTGTCTGACTGACTGTGGTAAAGTGCTGTTATAATTATGAAAGATGCCCAAAAACATATTTAACCCTGACAATACTAGGTATCTCAGTCAGACCTAGTATTTTAGTATGTGGTAATCATATTTTAGCAAAGCATATTAACATAAAAATGTGAAAATATTTTTATACTGGTGAATGAACCCAGACTTTGGTGGCCAATACCAATACTGTCCAAGAAACCCAGATTCTATCTATCTATCTAGGCTAACACCAACAATAGTGAAAAAAACTAGATTTTCAATGGTCGAAATTGACAATAAAATAAGATGGTCAACATTAAAAATTATGAGGATATAAATCCAGTACTGGTGAATAAACCCAGTCTTTATCTGCCAATAACGGTGGCAAATAAACCCAGGGAGTATCTGCCGATAATGTTGGGAGATAAACAGGGGCAGTTTCTGTCGATAATGTTGGCGGCACCTCAAGCTGTATCTGCCGATAATGGTGGCAGACAAACCCATCACCCACAATCCGCTGACAATATTGGGAATAAACTTGGGCAGTATCCACTGATAATGTTGGCAGACAATGGCTGCCTTTTCTTTTTATTGGAATGCGAAAGTAATAGTTTGAGGCCTACGAGAAATTCAATCTCCAGAGTTGGACTAGGTTGTAAGAAAAGCACAGGCAGTGCAACTACAATTATCTGCCCATGTCTGGCAACAACATCAGTCATGAACACTGTTTCATAGCAATACGTACTTCTGAATGTGTCTCATGACCAGATTTTCTTACAGTAACGAAGTATGTTCCAAACTGCCTGGGGGGGGGGGGGGGTATGAATCCCTAGGCCTATGTATGCATGTGACCTTAGAGGTGGCCATGTGTGGGGGTTGCAGGGGAGCAATGCCCTGGTGAGTTGGTCTGCCTTAGAGATTCTTTTTTTTAACAATAAATACACAGCTGGGCAATTGACTGCAGAGTAGGCCCATTTGACAATAGGCCTACTGGCAGGGACACTGGCATGCAACTCATAAAGTACAAGTCATTTCCTATTTTGCAGTTGAGTACTCAGGCTAACCCCTACCAATCTATGCCTCAATAAGTTTTGCGAGCTTCGTCGCATAGAGAGTATCGGGTTTTCTGTCAGATTCGTATAAGTGCACTGTTGGACCTGGTCTTATGATTTATCTCTCCCCTCGCCACCACTCTTGACTTTGTGTCTAAACTGTACCTGATTCCTGATTATCGGTCCTTGAATATGATGAAACTCGCTGAGAAAGATGCATTTGATCATCTTTGTTGTATTCATCACCTAGATATTCTTCATTATTAGCGATTCGACGTCGTAATTGTGCGGACGTCCAACGCTGCTCGTGAAATTCCGAAGCACAGCTGAGCTGTCCCGAGTCCTGTTTTGATACTATTTTGTTAGAATAACCTCCCCTGGCAAATGGAAAACGAAGCTTCTAATATTGGACAGTAAAACGTTGGACTGAAACATTAATTGCTCTCGATACAAACCAGAGATACCCTACACCACACTACTGCCCTCTGCCATTTTCTTGCCCCCCCCCCCACACACACACCCACAGTTTTCACCTCCACATTTCCATCATTTCTACTATCAGTACCAAGCTCACTGAATTCACCTCAACCATCATCGATTATCATAATTTTATTATTCACAGTGAAAACTGGCCTCACAAACTGTCTAACGGAGTAGTAGGCTAACATAAATTTACATTCTAGATAACTGCGATGTAGGCCTACATGTAAACATCTCAGACAGATTAAAAAGTTCAACCAAAAACATAACAATAACCCAGGAAAATTGCATTGGAGGGTTGGGGGTTGGGGGGGGGGGGAGTAATTTGTTATGAAAGATAATATGATAATTGACATACTTGAGGGGAAAAAATCAGTCTCTCACAAATATATTCCATCTCCTTCACCAATGTCCCCTCCACCGTTATTAATATTGGGACGATTGAAAAGTTTCTGAAGAAGGTCTGGCCAGTATAGCCTACATCTATGGTCTGGCCATTCAAGAACTCATGCAGTTTCATGCCGCCTCTGGCACTGAGTCAAAACATGAACTTATCGTACCGGAACTGGCTCAAACAACGGACTGGCCATAGGTCAGTGGTCAATAAACACATGTGATAAACCGCTTTTTTTTTTTCCACGTGTGAACCTGACCGAATGAACTCTTTACCTAGAGAGGAGTGGGAGAGGTGAAGGGGTTACACACACACACACACACACACAAATACACACACACACATACGTACGCACAGACAGATAGTAACAGACAGAGAAAGAATGACAGAGAGAGATAGCCGAGAGAAGTGAAGAGTTAGCATAAAATAGAGAGAGTAGGGGAAGGAAGGAGGAGAAGGTGTGACAGTACGGATGAGAAGAGAGAGGCGAGGAATGATTAAGAAGCAGAAGGTGGTGAACGAGTGGCGAATAGAAGAAAAAGGAAGAGAAATGTGACTCTCACAAGAACGAGAGAAAGAGAGATAAAAGAAGTCATAGAGAGAAAGAGACAGAACAGAGAGAGGAAAAAAACAGAAGGAGAGAAAGAAAGAAAGAAAAAAGAGAGAGAGCGAGAGAGAGAGAGAGAGAGAGAGAGAGAGAGAGAGAGAGAGAGAGAGAGAGAAGAGAGATGAAATGAGAATCACTAACTTACCTGAAACATGATTGCCTCATTTGAGCCCCCACGTGGAACGAAAGCTCTCATTAGCTTTTATCATCATAATTACCTTGGATTAATTTGACATTATGCACAAATCGAGATAAGCTGGCTTGGCACCATGCACGCCATGGGAAACATGTTGACACATCTAAACATGGAATGATTATCTCATGTTTATCTGGGTTATTATTGACGAGGCGGTGTTAACACAACATTGCTTGCATAAGAAGGTAGATAGAAAACTGGAGACCTGTAGATGGGAAGAGGAGAGAGAGAGTGAGACGGGGGAAGGAGGTGAAAGTGACGACGTTTAGTAAGAGGGAGACCGCAAATGAGAAAGAGTGAGGAGAGAGAGAAAAGCAGAGAGAGAAAGAGAGAGAGATAGAAAGAAACGGAGAGAGAGAGAGAGAGAGCGCGAGAGGGAGAGAGAGAGAGAGAGAGAGAGAGAGAGAGAGAGAGAGAGAGAGAGAGAGAGAGACCCATTTTAAACTGCCATAAAAGGGAACTTTCTGTTGCACAGAGAGTTGCTAGTCAATAGACTTGAGGAGACAGATGAAGTTTAATAAAAAATAAATAAATGAATAGACAACTAAGTAAATTATAAAGGGCAGTATGATACAAAAAGTGGCAAAAGCATGCTGAATTGTAATAACAGGCGGGAAAAAATGGGGTAGACGAGAATAAGGGAAGCGGAAGAGGAGAACAAAAAGGTTGGCAAATGTTGATAAAAAGAGTTGAAATAGCTTACATACGAAATCAGCTTCATTCTAAATATAATATTACAAAAAAAAAAAAAAAAAGTGACGTCAGCTTGTTATGATGATCTTGACAATCATCATGTTTGCTGTGATAAAAAATAGTGTCAGTTTCTTACCACGCGTCACTACTGTCATACTGGCGATAACTAAATGACGCCACCTTTCAGCTGGCCACGTCTTGTTTGCAATCACAAAAATAAGCCCAGTTTCTTTCCCCGCTCCCCTTTGGCACAATGCTCCCGGAGTCAAAATTTTGCCATGGTCCCACTGACGTCATACTGGTCGTTAGAAAGTTGGCGTCAACATCTCTCCATGTTGCGATGTGACTCTGGGGCCACGATGGATGTGACAAAAACAACACCAACTTCTTGTCACATGTCTTTTGGGGTGTTGTTGGACGTGACAAAAATGACGCCAGCGTCTTGCGATATTATATCTATATCATGTTGGTAGTGACAAAAATGAAGTCAACGTCTTGCGATATGTCATATTGGGCGTGACAAAACCGACACCAGCTGTTGCAACCTTCCTCTGGAGTCATGTTGCCGTGACAAAAATAATGTCAATTTTTATGATAGACTTTTTTTCATACGCGCCTTCTGGCTTCTGTGACCAAAATAACTTCTCCTGTTGCTGCGATACCTGACATTATGTTTGCTGTGATAAAAATCACTGCAGCCTTTTCCACATCCCTCTGGCGTCAAGACAGCCGCAACAGAAATGATATCAGTTTGTTGCTATGACCCTCTGACAACACGCTGAAAGGTAAAGGGGGTGGGGGGGGGGGGGGCACCAATATGCAATGCTACATAATTATTTTAAATGCGCGTGTGCGATCAGATTTGCAGGCGTTGACAGTCCAGTTGGGCCACATGCATGACACCGTGAACTGTCTGGCGTCCACCAGTCGAAATGAACTGATAGAGGCAGTATTGAATTGATAAACCTGTTGTTATAGTCAACAACAGACTTATTATCCATTTACGGATTATTGCCACTACCAATAAAATGGACCGTCTCAACAGATAAAGTAATAAGATAATAATAAATCTCGCATTCAGTGGAAATAGACCTCACGGAATGTCAATTCGAGCTCCACGCTTGCCTAATCCCTGCTCCCGCTAATCTGAAAGTTTGGCAATCACCTATAACAAAAGTGCAAGAAAGGATGTGTCGCTTAGCCAAACCGTAGCGGTTCTCTGGCGCTGACCTGAATCCTGTCTCACGAGAGGGATTTATGCGTGATCATAGATCATACTGATTTACTTGGCAAGGGAGAATACATACACCTATATTCTTGGTGAAAAAAAAGGTATCTTGAAAAAGAATATTCACAATTAATCAAAATTTTATTCAGTTGATTATTATCAATTTTATTTATTTGTTTATTTTCAATTATCTATGTATTTAATTATTTATGGAAAAAAACTTATTAATTAATTTATTATTTATTTATTTACTTTTTTTATTTATTTATCTATTTCTTTACTTATTTACTTATATTTTCCCCTAGTTTTTCTTATTTTGTTACAATTTGTGGATATTTTTTCCCCGTTAACCACAAAATGAGCATTGGTAGGTGTTGCGGGGCATGTTAAAATTCAGCTATTATATTACGCTATATTATTTTTAGTTTTCAAAGTCTTGAAGGTTTTTTTTTTTTTTTAATTCTCATTCAAGTAACTAAATGTAACGCATTACTACATTATTTGGTATTTATTAGTGGTACAAATACTCTTGTGTCTCGCATGATTTATTTTATATTCAATAGGTTTGTGTTTTCAGCTACTTACAAGAGGATTATAATAAACATAATATTTGTTATGATAATTGCTATGTGGTGGTAACAAACAAAGAGAAGTCAGTTGTAGCCGGGAAGATAAGCAATTTGATTCTGGTAATATTTACAGGTCATTAGTTATATACAGTATCGTAGTACATGTACACAATAATGCATAGGGTAATGAGTGTCACCAAATATCAATAAAGATAAAGTCATTCACACACTTTCATACTTTAGAATAGGTGACCTAATGTATTATACCAACTCACTGAGAGTAATGCAACATGAAAAGTAATGTAAGTAAAGTGGTGGTGTTAATTAATCACACAACGCATAAGAGGTAAATTATTTCCCTTACTACGTAATTAAGTGTAGGTCTAACCAAGGGCAGTAACTAAGTAAATTACATGTATGCATAATTTCCCTTGATTATATATGGATATATAACACCTCCCTTCTAGCCTGAAGTACATATGGTGAAGGCTAAAACTAAAATTCATGCTACATAAACATGGTAAAGTCGCGTCTTGTCGAGATCGGTCCTTGCCACCCCATGTCAGAATGGTGTGGTAGGTCTCGGTCTCGTCCGCTCCTATCCACCCTATGCCAGGATAGTGTGGTAGGTTTACGGACACGTCAGTCCTGGAGTGCGGTCCTTGCCACCCCATGCCAGGATGGTGTGGTAGGTTTCCGTACTCTGTCATAGGTTCAGTCCTTGCCACCCCGTGTCAGAATGGTGCGGTAGGTTTCTGAACCTTTACAAACAAATCAGTCTCTATGTCTCTGTCGTCGAGGACGTAGCTGATCTGTATGCCGGCGGCAAATTGGTCCATCTGGTAGAATCTTGACTTCAAACAGGCTGTGGCCAATGGTTGCTGTCACCTTTGCAGATTTCCATTTGTCCTTACGCCCCCCCCCCTTTGAAAGACCAAGCGAAGCAGGGATCACCAACGTTGAACTTCGGTTGATGGTCGGCAGATTTGACTGTATCTTTCTGTCGTCTGCGCTGTCTTCGACGGGCTGGTGGAACATCTGGAGTCTGGTCGTCGGCATCGGGTGGACTGGCATGTCGTTCTCTCGCTGGAAGAATGACATCAAGCTTGGTCCTGATTTGACGGCCATTCAGTAGTTGACTGGGACTGGATCCGCATGGTAGAGGTGTACGTCTGTACAGCATCAGGAATTCCGCACACAAGTTTCGACAGGATGTCTGCAGGACTGCATCCGGTTTCAAATCGTCGAAAACTTTGTGTAGGAGATTGTCCTCTGAGATTCCCAATCGCTTTGTGGTTGCTCTTCCAAGCAGGTTAAAGTCCATCTGTGTCACGACGAATTTCTGTACACAGGTTGTCTTGGTATATGGTGTGTGTAGAAATATTTCGCCCAACACTGGTAGTTCCCGACCTGAGGCACACTTGTACTGGCATTTCACAGTGCTGAGTTTAGGGGACTTCAAACTGCGCCATGTCTTGGTTGAAATGAAGTTGTCCCTAGAACCAGTGTCGATTTCAAACTGGACAGGCTGGTTGTTGACGCAGCATGTCTCGGTGATTGGTCCCGCTGTATTCCAACGGACAGTTTGTATCCTCTTGATCGGACGTTGTTGACTTTTCTTCTTCCGACAAGCTGACTCTATGTGCCCTTTTATGTTACAGAAATGGCACACAGCGTTAGCGAACCTGCACTCGTTTCGGCTGTGCTGTCCATCGTATCTGCTGCAAACAGTCTTCTTCGTTGTCGGTTTGCTTGACTTTTTAAACTTTGATGGATAGCCCTGGACTTGAGTTTGCTGTTGAGGGTTTTGCTTGCATTTTCTTCTCTGATTGAGCTTGAAAACTTCGCCGTCACTGGTACCGGATGTTTCTTTGGCCACCTTTGACGCCCCCTCGACCTCTGCCGCCACCTCTACTGCCTTGCTGAAGGTCAGTTCATCATCTTTAGTCTTGAACAGTGCTTTTATGACAGCTTCATTTTTAATGGAGCAGACAAATCGTGTACGCATGGCCTCGTCAAGTGGGTCTTGGATTGATGCGAAGTCGCAAGTCGCTGCCTCTTGACGAATGCGAGCAGCCAGTTGGTGCACACTTTCTGCAGTCTTTCTGTCAGTGTAGGTCCAAAATTTAAACCTTTCCCGCACAACGAAACGTTTGGGGTCGAAATGTTCCCCCATCCAGGTCTTAATATTTTCAATGGTTATTTCGTTGACGTCTATCGGCGGGGTCTGTTGAGAAGCTTGGTTTTTCAGCATCTTGTAGACCTCACTGTTCTGGTTGGTCAGAAAAATGTCAACCTTTTTTGCTTCTGGTATGGAGTTTGCCTTTGTGAAGGTGGTAAACCTTGCCCAGTAATCTGACCACAGTTCTATTGTTGAATCAAATGCTTCGAACTTGGTGTTGGTGACTGGCTTGTTCATGGCCAAAGACATCAGTGCTTCCATCTGCTGTCGCTGCAGTTCCATCTGTTCTTTTTGCTGTTCCATCTGATTACGCAGCAAAGTGATGAGGCTTTCTTGTGACGTTTCTGCAGCTGGAGTCTTCGGCATCTTGCAGGTTCTTGAGGCGCGGCTGGTCTACTTGGCTCAGGATCGGCTGACTGGCGGTTTGAATGACAGGTTTACAATTCGAGATAGCTAAGAGCGAGCTACTCGGTGTTTTAGAGCTAGCCGAGACGTTGCTTGGCTCTATGTACAGCTTCATGTCCGCTACTTGGATCCGGGTTGTTGGTCCGTGACCTGGCTTGGGTACTGAAGCTGCTTGGCTTGCTGCTGGTCTGATTCCGCAGGCTTGTATTGGCTTCCTTCCGCTTGTAAGGCTTCGCTGGTTTATGTTCTCGCAGTAGGCTTCAGAACTTGAGTGACATCGGAACTTGTGAAGATCCCATCCTCGTCGCCAATTTGTTATGTGGTGATAACAAGCAAAGAGAAGTCAGTTGCAGCCGGGAAGATAAGCAACTTGATTCTGGTAATATTGATTTGAGGTCTTTATTTTAGGAGGTTCGCTGCCCTTGGCATTTACACCTCACTTTACTTGTTTTATTATTTCTTGTTCTGGCTGGGGGGGGGGGGGGGGGGGGGAGATGATATGGATAAATTTTAATCTATTAATTTCAATTTTGCCCGGGCAGCGGCCTTTCGGCCTGCTCTTTACGATTTCCAACTGCCAAGGTATCTTTAACGTGCGCAACGTGCACAGGGGCCCTCCGAATTTTTTCGTCCTTATCCGAGAAGACTAGGTACTCGATCCTACCCCCCAATAGGACCAGGGACTTGAAAATATGAGAAAAATCCAATTTCCAAGAACTACTCGATCCTACCTTCTGGTAGGATGATTTGAGGTTTTTATTTTAGGAGGTTCGCTGCCCTTGGCATTTACACCTCACTTTACTTGTTTTATTATTTCTTGTTCTGGCGGGAGGTGGGGGGGGGGGGGGAAAGAGATGATATGGATAAATTTTAATCTATTAATTTCAATTTTGCCCGGGCAGCGGCCTTTCGGCCTGCTCTTTACGATTTCCAACTGCCAAGGTATCTTTAACGTGCGCAACGTGCACACGGGCCCTCCGAATTTTTTCGTCCTTATCCGAGAAGACTAGGTACTCGATCCTACCCCCCAATAGGACCAGGGACTTGAAAATATGAGAAAAATCCACTTTCCAACATGCCTGCACTACCCGGGTTTAGAACCCGGGACCCTTGGCATGAGAGGCGAGCACCTTGCCTCTAGACCACCTTGTCCCCCTATCTTCTGGTAGGATTTACAGGTCATTAGTTATATACAGTATCGTAGTACATGTACACAATAATGCATAGGGTAATGAGTGTCACCAAATATCAATAAAGATAAAGTCATTCACACACTTTCATACTTTAGAATAGGTGACCTAATGTATTACCAACTCACTGAGAGTAATTCAACATGAAGAGTAATGTAAGTAAAGTGGTGGTGTTAATTAATTACACAACGCATAAGAGGTAAATTATTTCCCTTACTACGTAATTACGTGTAGGTCTAACCAAGGGCAGTAACTAAGTAAATTACATGTATGCATAATTTCCCTTGATAATATATGGATATATAACAATAATTATAACACATTGCGATATAAATGGGCCCATTACTAAGGCGGGAAGATCCACCGAATGTGTGGTATGCAATTTGCCAATTATCAAACATATTTTTTTTGTGTGGATAGAATGTGTAGATTTCCTGCGTATTTGAAGAAAGCACTCTGCCTGCTGATCTATGAAAGAATTATTTTCTGACGTGGACCCACAGCGGGTCGTGTCCGTTCTAAAAGAGGCTAAGATCTAGAACTTGACTTAAAATTAAAAAAAAACCTTTGTACTCATTTACAAAACTCGTTTGAGAATCTTACCAGTGTAATAAAATTTATACGGAGCTATTTAGTTCCACTCTTGAAATTGACATTGATGAAGATCTGAATATCAAACAGAGTACCGGTACCGGTACCCAAAAACACCTTGAAAGCTCAAAGTGGTCGTTATCATACCGAAGCACCGTAAAAACTAGGCTCGCTCTCAAAACTTTGCCTTCATGATGTCAGTTTGCTTCAAGCCCTTCAGCCAACAAGGCGGGTAATACATAACTTTTGCCGGCCACAGTCTGCTATACCCGTCTTAAACAAGAATGACAAAAAATTAGTTAAAAAAAATTTTTTTTCTGTGATTTTATTCTTTTTATTTCCTAATGTTTCTTTTCCAATTTTTCCCCTTTTAGAATGTTTACTTTATTTTATTTATTTTATATCTATTTTATTTTATCCTCACCGTTCCTTAAAATTGTAGTAGTGGGTTTTGACTATTTTATTTTAGCATCACTGGTCTGGTGACGATGACTTTTTCAAAGTTAGCTTATCGATTATTTTTTGGCTAAAGAGTCTAGAACCAAGATCATTCGATGCGGCTTTGATTGTGGCTGAACATTATACTATAAAACTCGATTTTCGAATTTTTGAGTTACTACAGTCTTAGGGAACAATGACGTTATTTTATTTCATTCTATTTTTGTTTTCAGCTTTACAATAAGTATTGTTCCTATAGTTGCATCAAATCCCCATCACTGTCTGTCACTGATTCCATAACCTGCCGGGGTGGTAGGGGCGCTGCAGGAGTTTCTTATTCTTAACTGTGGTCAGCAGGTCTTCATAGTGCCTTACTTGTTGGGTGCTGGTTTGTCGGACTTCTTCGTTGGTGATGTGGTCCGTGTATAAGATGCCAAGAAGTCTTATTGTCCCATTGTGTCTCATTATGAAGACGGGTTAATGGTGCCATGTCTACTTTCTGTTTCAAGACTGTCCAGCAACAGTGCAAATAATGTTTATTCACTTCTTTACAGTTAACCACGGGAAGAAGAAGCTGAAGAAGACAAGACACTCATCATGACTACCTGTGACCCAGAGCCTACGGTGAACAATGCCAAAGTTACTGTAGTCAATGACACCGACATTGTCACTGCTACCTTCGAGTGTATGAGCGGTTTTTACATGACTGGGACCGCACGTGTGATCTGTAACCGAACACTGGATGTATGGGACCCAGTGCCTGTTTGCAATGTCATCTACCAAGGGAGCAACATTTACAACTATATACGTGAGTTGGCATTGTGTTGTGACAACATCTCACAGTACTCACTGTTAATAAATCACATGATCCAGTGGCATGCAAAAGCTTTAATGATGCCCGGGGCCAGAGATATCTTACAGTGTAATGTCTTTGCCCGGGGCCAGCTCTTTGATTTTATGCCCCAAGACTCAAGTATAGGGCCTAGTCATATGAATTGTTAAAAATATGAAGAAAATTAATGTCTTATCGATGAAGTACTAGTGATATATTTTTTTTTTCACTGAGTGAACTCCATTCTATTGGAATTACATACGCATATTAATCACGACAATAGAGTTGTCGTGATTACAGCCCATAATACATCGATAAACTAAGATAAGTCGTGTCTAAAAAAAAAAAATTGCGCATCTGATTCTGTCCATCTCTTCATTTCGCCATCCATAAATCCATCCATGCCTCTCAAAATCCATCTTTCTATTTCGACATAATCACGTCCATCCACTGACAGCTATTCATGCATCCATTCATTGCCATCCATCCATTCATTGCCATCCACCCACCCATCCATCTACCCACCCATCCACCCACCCATTCACCCATCCATCCATCCATTCATCCATCCACTCATCCATCCACCCGTCCATCCATCCACCTATTCATCCACCTATCCATCCATCCACCCGTCCATCCATCCATCCATCCATCAATCCATTCACCCATTCATCCATCCATCTACCCATCTATTAATCCATCCATCCATACATCCATCTATCCATCCATCCACCCGTCCGTCCATTCACTTACCCGTTCATCCATTCATCCATCAACCCGCCCAAGCATCCATTCATCCATCCACCGTCCACCCCACCCATTCATCCACATTCATCCATCCACCCGTCCATCCATCCACCCATTCACCCACAACCATCCATCCATCCACCCATTCATCCACATCCATCCATCCACCCATCCATCCATCCATCCACAGCCTCCTCAGATTCAAACGATGCCTGGCCCTACATCATGGCCATAATGTTGACGTTGATCGCCGTCATTCTTATAGTTGCCCTCGTCTTGTGCTGTTGCTGGTGAGTGTTGAAGCTGTAGTAGTAGTAGTTGTTGTTGCTGTAGTAATAGTAGTAGTAATAGGAGTGATTGTCTAATACAACAACAATAAAAAGTGTTGCAATATTCAAAAAACACCTCAAGACTTACCTTTTTAAGAAATATTTGTCAAACTAACTTCTATAGCATTAGGAATCTGTGCATGTGCTTGAGTGAGATTGTGTGCATATTATGTACAATTAGAATGTGGGAGTGAATGCGTTTGTAAAGCGCTTTGAGGTCTAGGCATAAAGCGCTATATAAATGTACTTATTATTATTATTATTATTATCTCATGTACTTATGCTGTTGCCTCTGTTGTCTTAGCTCAGATATGACTGATATCAATAAAAATGCTGCAGTTTACAGTAATGTTAGTGTTCCTTTTTACAACCAGCTTTAAACTGCCTGGCCTGTTGTCTAGTCTAAAGGACCTTTCTTACGGACAGCAAAGCCCTGTCCCAGATATGCACGCAACATAGAAGACAACGTTCCGTAGAACTTTTGGAAAGAGTACCCCTTATTAAAATCGTTCTGCATGGGGCGTAGTTATGACATGGTCAGCTTAAGCTGCCAGATCCACAAACCAATTCATAGTTGAAAAGAAAACAAAACGCTCGAGACCTGCTCCCCCTAGCCCGTCAGACCAATGCTGGTAGACGGAAATGGAGAACTATAGGTGGAGAAAGCTGCTAATGCAGTGTCACACCATGCGAGCCCCAGAAACAATGCTGCTACTAAGCTGAGATATTCGTTTCTCGGGGGCCTCGTCCCAAGGCTGCTGGCCCTATGGACGCAGGCAGCCACTTTCCACTACTTTTAATTGAGGGAAACAACCCCTGAAAAGTGCCGGAGTTGCGAGATGAAGTATTTGTTCCCCTTGATACATCTGCTGTCTCTCTGTGCTCTTGAGCTCCTTCTCTCAAACTTGGGGCCTACCACAAGATACCCCAGGCCTGTGCTTCTCAAACTTGTTTGGTTCCGTGCCCAACTTCAATCCCCCCCTTTCCTCCAAAAAAACAACAACAAACAAAACCCCCAACAACAATAAAAAACGTACGCCCCACTATGATCAGACAAGGTTAGAATAGTAAAAAGAGTGAAAGAGTAAAGAGTAAAAAAAAAACAACCATTTATATGTTCAGTGTGTATTGGTTTTCATTAAAAAGGATTTTAAATTAAAACTCTATTTCAAATTTTATTAAATTAAAACTATTTCAAATTTTATACACTTGTTTAGCCGTGCATCTGTTACGTTCGTGCATCTGTTACGTTCGATGTTCTAATCCCAGCCAAACAAGGAAACTACTAACACGACATAAACAAACAACAGTTTATCTATACAGTTAAGTTAAAATACACCATGAAATTAAGATTTCTATGGAAAATCCTTATGCCCCATTCTGAAGTCTCATGCCCCATCAATATACTGCTTCGCCCTACCTTGAGAAACACTACCCCAGACGGACGTGATGTAAACGACCAGAACAAGAATAAAGAGCAAGAAGCAAGAAGAAATAATCATGAACAGAGGGCCAACAGGCCTTCGGCTGAAGCACTCAGAAACAAAGATCTTCTATCTGCAGTGGTGGATCCACCCTAATCTGAAACTTAAGCTTCAGGGCCCCTAATCTCGTGGGAGGGGGGGGGGCTGAAGAAATACATTTTTTAAATGAGTGAACTTTATATGTTGCCCAATTGTTGCTCGTTGAGAAGGGGGCCCATAATAGTTCAAGCTTCAGGGTCCAAAAATGTAGGTCCGCCACTGTCTCTCTGTAGCAATGTTAAGAAGACTGTTATACGTACGTACGCACCGAAGCGTTTTGCGCTCGGGGCGCGCAACATAGGCCTATATGTACCTATTCTTAACCCCGTCCTTATCCTCAACTCTAAATCTTATCGAATCCCTAACCCTGCCCCCTACCCTTTCAACCAAAAAACAGGAGGAAAACAAAAAGAAAATCTGAAAGAATAATTAAATAAGGCTGGTTGTTGGGAGTATTTCATGGGGAGCTATCTAGCTCTAGAATCTCAAAAGGCTTTAGAATACGTACTCCTAGCGAAAACAACTTGGAAGGTGTACGTACTTGTAACAACATTCTATTAAAGAATGGTGGCTGTCTATTGTCTCTTGCACTAACACCAGTGCTGATTTTGTGACGGCTGCGGTAGGACGATATGAATTAACGTTTATGTGTTAAACATTCGATATTTTGGTGATGTTGTTTGCGGTTTTGGTCGCAATAATGACAGCAGTTATGTCGATCGTGAGGAAAGAAGACCATATTTTGCGAGCGCGTTTACGTTTTTTTGTTTTTTTGTTGTAAAAGGCTAGGAAAATCCGGAAGCCCGAACTGTAAATCAGCAAACAGTGAAAACAACAACAACAACAACAACAACAACAACAACAACAACAAGAGGCCCATCATCCGCAGAGATGAGTTTACAGCTCTCCAACAGTTTAAACTTCATAATGGTCGTATTTCCGTTAATATGAGAGAACATTTTGATGATCATTTTTAAACAGTATCATAATAAGTTTAATGCCAATAGTTGACAAGAAAATGAAATATGAGAGGATTGGTGAACTGAAACACGAATAAATCCGCTGGCTTAATATAGGCCGGGTCCATCGGGCCTAGGCTGCAGTAGCATGCAGAGGTTTGGTGATGCCCCATCATGCCCAGGGCTAGCTCCCTGACAGATGCCCCAAGACTCAAGTATTGGTCCTACACACTCTTTGATTAGATGACCCCTTAAATGGATGCCCAGAATCGTCACCCCACTGCACCCCCCCCCGCGCGCTCTCTGCACGCCATTGTTAAGCTGGAGATGGAAAAATAGAACAGATGGACGGACCATAGATCTTAATTAATTCATTCACTCTCTCACTCCTGCTCTTCTTTCTTCCATTAAAATTTGCTCAGTCCCCATGGATGGCCCATGTTCCCCTACAGTGCTCGAGAAGGCAACCGGTGTCAGATGAATTGCTGTAGAAGGGGTTCGACTGGAGACAACGCCAGCAGGGCAGATGAGACAGTTTTCTGGGTAAGTCCTGAACTCACAGTTTTCTTTGTCTGGTGTCAAATCACAGTTTACTGTAGAAGGTCCTACAACACAGTTTTGTGGGTAAATCCTCAAATCACATTTTTTCAAGTTTCAAACGTAGTTTTCATGTGAGGTCTCAATCACAGTTTTCTGGGTAAATCCTCCAATCACAGTTTTCTGGGTAAATCCTCCAATCACAGTTTTCTGGGTAAATCCTCCAATCGCAGTTTTCTGAGTAAATCCTCCAATCACATTTGTCTTTGTAAGTTTCTTGTCGTGAAGCCTTAATCACAGGGTTTCTGGTCGTCCTCAATTCACAGCTTTCTTTCTCAAGTCAGTTTGCTATAGAAGATGCTATATCACAGTTTGTAGGTACATCCTCAAATACATTTTTCTTTCTAGAGTTTCAAATCGCAGCTTTCTATATGAAGTACTAATCACAGTTTTCTAGGTAACCCTACAAATAACATTTTTCGTCTGAAGCCTTAATCACTATTTTTTGGTCAAGCCCTCAAATCACAGTTTTCTTTCTCAAGCCACAATTTTCTATAGAAGATCCTACATCACATTTTGTGGGTAAATCCTCAAATATATTTTTCTTTCTAAGGTTTCAAATCGCAGATTTCTATATGTACTAATCACAGTTTTCTGGGTAAACCTACTAATACCATTTTTCTGAGAAAATCCTAATATCAGCCCCAAGAACATATTTCCCGAAAAACTATCCAAATGACAAATTACGGGGCAAGTACGAAAAATAGCACTTTTCTGTTGAAGTCTTAATACCATTTTTTTTATGGAAGTAAGTCTTAAGAATGCAACTTTCTGAGAAAATCCTCAAACTAAAATTTTCTGAATCAGAACCCCCTTCAGTTTCCTGAGTCAAATCTTCCAATCACTGTGATGAAAGACCTCAAATCAGTTTTTCAGACTGTTATTATCAAATTACCGCTTTCTGTCTGAATTCTCAAATTAAAATGTTGAGTCACATTCGGCGAAATGTTAACCATCAGTTAGGTGTGACACAAAGTTGGTCAGTGATTTGCATACGCAAAGCTTAAAAAACAAAACAAAACAAAAACAAAAACCCTCTCGGTAGGTGTTGCCAATTAAAATTTTTTGCATTCTAACTAGTGTGAAGAATTTGCAAGTGCCTTTTTTTTCTTTAAAGACTTTAAATTTACCTGCAACAATTATTTAGAAGAACTCACGATAGTGGAAATATGTGTCATTACGATTGCCGTCTTGGCAAAGGTATGATGTCACGTAATGAACTGCAGTAAAACGGACCCACTTGCCGCAACGATCATTTAGACAGACGTTTAGATAGACAGACGACAGACAGACGGACAGACAGACAGACGGACGGAGGGACGGTCGAACAGACAGACAGACATATGCAAAGACAGATCAGGTATGATGTCACATAATGAACTGCGGTAAGACCGACCCACTTGCCGCAACGATAATTCACACAGACATTTAGATAGATAGATAGATAAATAGATAGATAAATAGATAGATAGATAGACAAGCAGACAGACAGATGCAAAGACAGATAAGGTCTTACAAATTCTCTCACACAGGTAAACAACCCACACCGAGGAAGTGTAGTGACGGCAGTGGAAACTCCCAGGGATGGCCAGGTGTACTCTCAACTCTACCGACAACCCAAACCAGCCAAAGACCCAGCCGCAGAAAGCAAAATGTGGATGCCACATAGACACATTATCAGACACAATAACACCAGCACGAAATGAACAGTTGATAGATCGCAACACTCCAGTATGATTATTTGTCTGACTGACTTTTAGAACATCAGATTTGACTAGCCACTCGCTACCTTATAAAATGATTTGATAAAGTGGCGGACCTACATTTTTGGGCCCCTGACGCTTGAATTTTATGGGCCCCTTGACAACCAACAACAAAAGGGCAACAACCTAAATTCACTCATTAATAAAACGTCTCTTCAGGGCCCTCCCGGGTTTAGGAGCTTCATTTGTGTCATAGTAGATCCGCCACTGAGCTACTTCCTACGGTATGAAATGACATGATAATTATGCAGCGTACATCGTATCCCTCTACTGAACGTCACGAGCCGCTTAGAAGCGTCAGCCTCAATGGTCCAGGATGAGACTGAACAGGCAACACGGCTTTTCGAACGGCCCAGCCCAGCTGTTCTTCGCGGAAACATGCGAACGGATCTGCGGGAACTTATAATGCATGTCCGTTTTTCTGACCTCTTCTACAATCTTTTTACATGGTGTATGTGTGTACTACACTGTTTTGTTTGTTCATCATTCATTACCCATTATATTTCAACCATATTTTTTGTCTGCCTTTGCAAGGCACTTTCGTCTGGTAATTGGTTTCAACTGTAGAGACTGACAATATTTTAATGATTCTTCATCCTTCGCGGCTTAAGTTCTTGTTTGTTCCAAATCCACTTTCTGGAAAAAAAAAAAATCGACGTTAAACGTTTGCGGCTTTAATATTATGATAAGGGGTTTGAATACAACGGAACTGTGAAACAGCTTGATAAGTGCCACAAGGCACTTTAAACAAGTGTCAGAGTGAACATTTTGTTATACCTCTCCTAACTAAAAGATCTCCAGTTTTTCAAAAAATGGAGCTAGAACAAACAAAAACCAAGGTCGCGCCGTGTACATATTAATCTTGCAAATAAATTCTTATAGTCGTGAAAAATATATCATTGAAAAACAAGTTTCAAGTTTCAAGTTTAGTTTATTATAGGCCTGGCGGCCAATTCAAAAACACACAAGAATCATGTGAACAATCTTAGGAAACATTAAACAAACAAACAGACAAAATGCATGGTCGTTCACTCTCTCCGCTCCCTGCAGCATTTATACACTTACTTATTATAGTATACAATCAAATACAGCTTGTAATTGCCAGCAACAGTCATCATTTTCAACCCCCCCCCCCTCCCCTACATAACCGATCTTTCCTCACCTTTATATAAAAAATACGTGTAAAACTCGTCTGAGAGAATTTCATCGGTTTCTCGCTGTTGCCTGAATGGTATTTGCAAGTGGTTGAGGCACTCGCAAATTGATAGATGGTCCTGGCCAGGAGGACTCATCTCAAGTTGTTTTTGTCTTTTACACGGCGTCATGATAATAATAGTAAATAAGAATTGCCTACTTGGATGTTATATATTTAAATTGGCATTTGACAAAAAAAAAAGAAGTAAATTCAGGGAGACTGTCAAGCGCGCAACTGAACAGAGAGAGAGAGAGAGAGAGAGAGAGAGAGAGAGAGAGAGAGAGAGAGAGAGAGAGAGAGAGAGAGAGAGAGAGAGAGAGCGAGAGAGAGAGAGAGAGAGAGAGAGAGAGAGAGAGAGAGAGAGAGAGAGAGAGATAGAGGGAGAGAGAGAGAGATTATATGTGATTTGTGTGTTCGTGCATGTCACGAGCGAGTGAGCGAGGATCAGTAGTTACGAGAAGAGGGTTAGAATAAAGTTAACCCACGGGACACGGGGTAAGGAAAAGCGTGCATGTTGTGAGTGGTGGGGGTCTGAATGAGGCGAGAGCGCTGTATTACTATCACTGCACACTAAGACGTCCAAGAAAGCGGACGCAGGAGAAAGCCCCAGAGGGCGAACATAAGGAGAGCAGTCGGAAGACTTGGGAGTAGTGTTTTTCCAGTGATGACTGGTAGGTGGAACGATGATTGATAATTATGATTGATGTATTATATTCGTCTATTAGCATGATGTAAATAAGTATATGTGAGGAATGTGGAAGTCCTTGATACTGTATATAGCAATGTGCGCCATGAGCGATAGATGAAAGTTGAGTTCATGGATTTGTAGCGAGAGTGAGTATTGTGTACTACGGTGGAGGTGTGTTACCGTAAGATGTTTGGTGAGTGAAATGTGAACTATTGTGTGTACGCTTCATGAGTTGTAAGGAGGGGTGAAGTGAATAGAAGTGGTATGGTATTATACCAATGTAATGTTATTCTTGTAGGTGCCGGGGTCGGGCCGAAGAGCGCCGCCTACGGTGAGCACAGGGGATAGGCCAGCATAGGGCCGGAGGCCACACATAGGCCAGGAAGGAAGCTGTCGGTGCAGGACAGTAGAGGCACATGAGTCGTGGCAGTCTGGCCACCGACAGGGACGTATATATGATCGTGAATGTGCTATTGAAATGCTAATGTGCTATTGCCATGTTGATGTGCTATTGAAATGCTAATGTGCTATTGCCATGTTGATGTGCTATTGAAATGCTAATGTGTTATAGCAATAGGAAGGGGCTATTGAGAGACTGCGGTGCCAGTGAAATATTAATGTGCTATTAAGACCCTGAGAGGAGAGGCTGAGGCCGAAGTGTCTTTAGAAAGTAACTACCGGGTTGTGGACCCGAGGAAGAGTGCATGTGGGAATAAGGCTGTTGGACGGTAGTAAATTCAATAATATAGTGTATGTAATTGCACTTTTATCTGTATCTTTATGTATAATAAATGTGTGAGTCTGATGGGTTGTTCTGTTAAGTGTTATACTTGTTCGTTCGTGATTGTTGTCTTGTTATAATTATTACATCTCCCAGTCTGGGATTTGTGACAGTGCATGAGAAATAAAGCATGTGAGCTGAAGGATGTATGAGAGTGAGTGGGCTCGTATATGCGGGGAAGAAACGGTGTTTTCGTCTGTCTATCTATCTATTTTGTCTGTCTGTCTGTCTATCTATCTTCCTATCTATCTATCTATCTATTTTGTCTGTCAACCCCCCTCTCTCTATATCAACCTATCTACGTATGTCTGTCTCTCCATCTAGCTATCTGTCGGTCAATCTGTCCCTCTCTCCCCCTCTTTGTCTCTCTCTCTCTCTCTCTCAACCGAGCGTACCACCCAGGGTCCGTGACCCCAGAACGATTCTTCAAATAATCACCCTCACATTGTCCAAACCTTTCTAAAGTCCCCAATCAAACCTCATGGTCTATTTCAAAACTATCATGCAAGACAGATTTTATGCTGGTATAATTATGGCATTGTTGTATTATGTAACACCTGCCAGGTTTCAGATGATCGCACGGAAGCAGAAAAGCCAAAGAACACTTAATTTCCTGAAGTATTTTCCATATTATTATAAAATATGTGCATTTTTGTCTTTTCGAGAACATGAAGATCGAAACTTTGAAGAGTTTTGTAAAATCAGAGGACAACATTTCGTCACAAACATATACCTGGAAAAGTTTTAAACCGATTGGAAGGACACGTGCACATAGTGAAATTAGGAGTGAGAGGACACACTTTCATGACAATACCTCAAAATCCGCAAAATATTGCATACAGCAGGATTTGTGCCAGGATTTACTAATGCTGCTGGGATAAATAATTCATCTTTGATATTATGTCATCTTTTCCATCTTCTTCGTGAAGAGAAATTGAGACTTTACAGCCCAAAGTATCGTACGTGTCAAGATTCGAGGTGAGTAAGGTCTTTGGGGATACTAGCGCATTCGAAAGGCCACTCACACTCGTCCAGGCACAACCAGAATAAGCAATAACAAACTTGTTAAATATATATATGTCAGGCCTGAAGGGCCATACTAATTTATTACTATGGATAACAAAAGATATGACTACAGATACAATAACTATGACTGCGGATATAATATATACGATTGCAGATACAATAGATATGATTGCATCAAATAGTGGCTACATCAAAATTCCATTGTGGGAACTCAAGCTTGAAGCTGAAACTTAATAACTGTAGTTCAAGAATTCCAGTATCACATGAGATACAAACTATGGCATTTAATATCACATGAGACACAATCTATGGCATTCAATATCACAGGAGATACAATCTCCACGTACTACTTCTACAAAAGATTAGTTCTATGAATGACTTCAATACTTCTTTCTTTCCATACACACTATCATTCTACACTGCATTAATCACTGTCTCTCTTGTGAGGATTGCCAGGTGGCTTTCCTACTACTCAGCTTCTCGTCACTGGGCTGATCTAGTAATTCCTGTCTCGTTAGTGTGGACTTATGGATTGCCTACCATTATACGCTCGTAGCCAGTGTACGAGCGTAGATCCAAAGGACACGGTTCGCACTTTTGGCCTAGTGCGACGAGGCGTATATATCAACTCTCTGGACGATGACACAGTCACTCCAATTCTAACTTCACTCGTATCTGTTCTGTCTACGCTCGACTCCTACTGTCAGGCCCTGGAGCTCGAGCCGAGAAAAACCTCACTGGAGCGAATGATTTCCACAGCCGTTCTATAATTAAACAATGGCGACTTAAGCTTATATACCTCCAGCCAAACCCCGTGAAAGTTTCTTGTCTCACCTTCCGAAATCATGCCGAGTTCACGTGCCCCGTGCACTGCTTGCACAACTCACCGCCTTAGGGCGTGAGTCCACTAACCTATAAAATCCCACCTTTTTATTCTAAGGGTCTGATCACACTAACACTACTCACTGGATCCCCAAACTCAGCTCATGACAGTACGTGACACTTATAATCTATTATGTACGTAATGTAAAAAGTTCAGGATTTTGTTTATTTATTCATACATATTTTTTTCGTTTATGGTCGCCCATTCCTGCCTCCATTATAGATAAACAATGGCCTTGTTTCATGAGGTCACCGCAGTTATGATACAGATTGTCATGCGCATGAAATGCTCCACCGCCATTTTAGGTCAAATGCCAGCCGTGGCCATTTTAAGTACAATTAGCAATAAAAACATCCTGAGAGAATTGCACATTCTAGGGCATCGATATAATAGAATCTACGGCTTGGAAGGGCTAATGTTCCAGCCGAGAAATATGCAAACAAACAAGAAAACATGAACGTTTCTTCCTTGACACTAATTCAGATTTCAGGTAGACAAGGGTGTTATCGATGCTGAAAAATATCCAAACAAACAAACGTGAAAGTTTCCTCCCTGACACTAATTCAGATTTCAGGTAGTCGCGGGTGGTATCGATGCTGTACAAGATGGCTCAACTTGTCGCCGAATTGAAAGAATGGTATATTCAACTGGAAAGAAAAATCCAGATTTGAAAACGCTCATTCATCACCGCCTCTGTGGACAGAAACTCTATTGCAAACCTTCTGTATATTAACACTGCGCGAAATACTTGTTTAACTGATACAATTTAAATTTTCTTGATGTATCAACTTCCGATGATATGTATTGCACACCCAGTAAGTTGTACCTACGCCAGTTTTTGAGAAAAAGGAGAAAGCTGGCTATTTTTAGACAAAGATTTATAATGTCACTTGAAGCAAAACACACTGAGGTTAAAGGTAAATTAAAATGTGGCAAAAGAACAAAAATAAAGATAGGTATCATGCAAAGCTCTACGGTAACAACAAACAAAGAGAAAACCAGGTAATGAATTCTGAAAGAAAATTAGAAATCGTAATAACAAGGAAACAAACAAATAAACATACAAAAAACCGAACATAATTAAATTTTTTTATCAAGGTCCACTGAGATACTATTTACGACAGATCGGTCTGAAATCTAATGAAAATGAGATGTGGCCAAAAGAACTTTTGGGTAGAAAAATATCATTTTTTTTCTTCCGATTTTATTTCTTTTCTTTAGCCGTTTATTCAACAATCTGCATAGACTTAAAACACGGAAACTCCTGTAAAATGTGTTTTTCTGCATTATAGGGGTGTAAGGTTATATTTCGGAGCGGTTTTGCATGTCATGGAACCTACTTCAAAGGATAAGCCAATGTGTTATTTCACGACAGTACCTGGCACAATGCATGTCAGTGTGTGAGTGATAATCTCAACAACAGTTTAAGATCATCTTTGAAGGCTTCACTCCAAATTTAACCGAGCGAGAGCGCCCCAAATGATACAAAATAATGTAAACAATTTAGATAATGCCTAGTTACCGGGAAATTTCCCTTCGCATGCTGATCTTCAACTGGCTGTTTACCAAAGGCCCTAATTAAGGACAATGTGACTAAAATAATATCAAAGCCCCATGCAGAGAAATGTTTGGACAGGCAAAGAGTACAAGACGTTTATAATTTAATGTCAAATTAGTCGTGACTTTTAAGTGGGACTGTATTGTAATTGTGACAGTAGGAGTAGGACAAAGTTGTAAATTACGAAACACTCAAAACTTAAATGAATGCCATCTACAAAGAACCAGACACCTTACAACCTATGGAACCACCCTGAAAATATGGGTATCTGTAAAACAACAATGCCACTTTAGTGAAACACTAACACAGAAAGCTGAAACGATTTCTGGATAAAGATAATTATGTACCCACACAACGTTATTGTCATAGTGGTCACGGCAGATTTTTCACGGCTGTCAACATAATCTGAAGCTGGAAAAAACAGATTTACATCTGACCGTAAATCAACACAATTAGAATTCGTTAAAAAAAAAATTAATAACAAAGGTTTACATAATACAAATTATTTAACATTTTTCTTTTGTTACGCTAATATATCACGATGGATCTTGTCACGACCTATAATTAGTAAGGCGCCTGAGTGCATGACGACAAACATTTCTACAATGGTTTTCAAATCTGCCACTGGTTTCGCCACGTGATGAGACAGACGTAAGTTGAAACCAACGATGGGACTTAAGAGACACACAGAAAGGCGAATCTGCAACATCAGTCAAATCCCCCAGCATTATATCTGTCTGGAAAAATTGTAAACACTTTACAGATAGCATAGTGGACAATGAAAAGAGAGACTGACAAATGACTGGCTCTATATACATTGCTCTATCACTTGTGTCAAGAATCTAACTTTACAGGGTCAGAGAAAGCAAAACTGTTTCACTTCAAATATATTCCTGAACCGAATTACATGTTTAACTACATAAATGAACACTCGAAATATTGCACTTCTTCTTTATCACTTGACAAAAGAAAATGAAATTCCTTGAAGGAGTTAATAAAATGTTTGCAAAAAGAAAAAAAGCGCCATAGCATGCGATTGTCTGAATTTGTCAGTGTGGGCATGTTTGCCTGTGTTTTGCATGACTGATAGTGGGGGAGCTTATTACATCGATCTTGCACTTTCTGATACCAATATGCCACTGTAATGTCATGTTCCTGGGGTCATACAATACTGAAAATGAGGTGGGCCCCCTTTGTCAGAGGTCTGGTGTGGCTGGTAGGTGACCTTAATGACTCTTCTTTTTTTCAATAAAATATGGGTTTTCAGCTTGCCAGCATTCTCTTAATTTTACACCGCTTAGGTTAATTACCTTGCTTTTCAAAGCGGGCATGGAAAGGCCTTTTCGTTGACAAGCAACATTTTATATCTGTGATGATCAGGAGAAGCACTACGGTGGATTGAATTTTCGTTTTTAAAGCACATTTTGTTATTCAATTCAGCTTGTAAAATCAATGCCGCTTAACTTTACGATACTGTTTTGTAAACAGCCAATAACATAACCTTCCCATTGACATGCAACGCTACATAAATAAGATTTCAAGGGGAGGCACAGTGACAGACCGAATTTAATTGTCAGTTGAAGCAGTATGGTGCCGCCTCTTACACCAATAAAATAAGATCACTTGGACAAAATAGTGTACATCGTTTATAGTCCTGTTGAAATCTTGACAACACAAACTGTAGGATTACTCCCGAGCCTGTATTGAGGTGTCCCTCAGATGTCTTCCATGACTGAAGATGTAGGTAAATATTATGATATATATATAGAAACTGGAAATTACAAAGGTCTCCTTCAGCTAGTCTCAGTGGCTGAATATGTAGGTAAACATGACATAAAAGCTGAAAATAACAAAGTTGTCCCTCAACTGGTTTCCGTGACTGAAGATATAGATAAACACTATGGCCAAGAATTGAAAAGGTCTAGGTTCTTCAGATGGTCTTCGTGATTTAAGATGAAGGTAAAACTTGTGGCATAGGCCCGGGATTTCTTTTTGGGCGCATATCACTAAATTATTACGATTTTCTGGCATCTCAGTCTCTAGAACACTGAACGTCACACTGAAATAGCTACTGCACTTCAGGACAACCCTAACACATAAAGGATTGTGGTCTATGTTATCGATGGCAGTGGAGAAAACATTGATTAAGTTGGGCTTGAGGATAACACACCACGCCTTTCTGCTCAAATAACTTGCAAACCGCATAAGAAGTGTCATTCGCAATTTCCAGAATCCTTTCATAGGATACAGAGAGTCCAAACGAAAACAATTATTTAACAATTCCTTTTCTTCTTGTCTCTGAGAAAATCATGAGTCCAATGTACATCGGAATGGGCATCGCCTTTTGTCGATCTCTCCGCAGAGATACTTCGGTTTGTTGTCTATTAGGAGATTTGTGAAAATTGAAAATAAGAAGCTCACAAATTGCCTGAGACTGACGAAAGCACCTGATTTAGTCTAAAGATGTGAAACTGTACAAAATACAATTTATAAGCATGGACAAGAGAGGAGGGATGGCTGGCTGCAGAGAGTCTCTATTCATGATTCTATTAGCTGGGATTGGTGATGGGTTGAATGCAGTTAATTCCAGTCGTATTAGCTGTGCAGCCTTGAGAATTATGTTTTCGTCATCAGGGTTTGCACTCTCAACATCTCCTTCGTGAATCAAGCCTCCCTAAAGTTCGGAAATTGTAAAAATTATATCTGTGCCTGATTTGTGTGCTGACAGGGTGGGAATGTGCGACAAATATCATTCTTCAACCTGTTTGTGTGTATGTAATTTTCTGTATGATCGGACATGAATTTTCTAATATCCGACAGATTAAAGACTGGTGCTTCTGATCTAGAGTTCAATTTGAGTTCAGTGTGTTTTACTGTAATTTTTAAGGCCTTTTCATATTCCCTATCGTCTCCAGTTTGGATGAACAAGAAGCGGTGGACCATGAGCGTCCTTTATTATAAAATGCAGCTAAACAACCCTTGTGATACCTGGCCTCTGTGGCGATCATATCTCCTTCTGCTAACTTTGCCATAATTCTTAAATCATTGATAGATATGGCAATACTGAGAGCCTTTTCGGACAGTTGTAGTGTTCTTGCCGCCACAAGTTGCCCCTCTGTGTCTTCACAGAAGAAACATCCCTTAAGGAATTCCACCGATTGAAATTTATATCTGGCCTTTCTAGACTCTGAAAATCCCCCCTCCCCTCCCCCCTCTTTTTTTCCCTCTCATTTCACTGAGTTTAGATGATGAAAATCTCTTCCGACAAAATTTGTGATATTAAACATTGTTCTCCGTCAGCAGCTCTTCCAGAGCCAGGACATCAATAACTGGAGATGGGAAGGTGTCAGTTTCATGCAAAAGTTTTAAGTCAGTAGCCAGCTTTCTATAAATTTGTCCTTTTTCATTTTGTCTGGTCATTTTCTGAGGGCACACTAACTTTTCTGGAGTATTCGATTGACAGAATATGCATTTACTCCAATCACACTTAAGCCTCTTGATTTCTTGATCTATATCAAGCAACCGTATTTTTTTCCTATTCGGCATAGTGATAATCTGCATAAGAAAGAGGAAAGTTTAATAAATTCTAGTCAACATTCAAATTTGTCCTAACAAAGCACGAGGAATCTCGAACATAAAAAGGAACAAATTCTAAAACAACACCGTAAAAGTCCCAGCGAGGTTGCTAATACTTTGGTAATGGGCCAAATATACCTTTTCCCAATTGATTCGATACCAAGTACTTTCTACTGAAAGCAAATTCATTTGGAAATGGCATTCTATTACATTGTAAAACTCTCAATACATAGCATGCACGTTTTGAGACTAAACTTGATAATGAATTTTCGAAAAAGGCGGAAAAACTATGAGTGGCTTTTTGCTTTCGTGCCAATAGCAATGGGTCGTCTCAAGAATTAGTAATGGACTGGCAGAAGTGGATACCGCCCACAATTTAAGAAAAAAAAAAGCATAGACATTACCCCCGCGCCGGTACACAAATTTCGTACCTCTCCCATCGCTAGTTTTGAGATAATGACCAGCAAAAGTTCGACATACTTAGGGCGCCTTGCCCCAGAGTTTCTATAAACCTTAAAACTTAACTGATATAATTATAGAAAGAAAAATCAATGCTTAGATGTCTCCTTCTTGTGAAATATCATCTCTTCTGAAATCAGTTACCAGGTTTTTTTAAGGCACGGTTTAATAGGGCTCCGAAACAATGGCTGTGACCGACTTTCATTGAAGAGCATTAAATTCGCTCTCCCATCAAGCCGTTGTCTATGGCAATTTTTTCTTAGTTCCTACAATGTTATTGCAAATGGTTATGCATTCATAAAAAAAAACAAACACCTGGGTTGAACCTGGATTACAAGAAAAGAACTGAACAATACAACACACTGTCACAGTCTTGTTAACCAGGTCATTAGTAACCAAGTAAGCCTATACCGGTATTTTATTTTTGGCGGTGTCACTGATACACTGTTACTTCCTGTTACCTTTATGGATGTGTGTTCTGTTTAATGTCTGGAAGACATTGATTCTCATCTTAGGTATTTGACAAACCTAGATTAGGCATTTCATGATATTTGGGAATAGATTTGAAGCGACTAGCGGAATTTGAAAGTGCTGATTTTATGTTTTATCAACTTTATCTGGACAAGCGCCCTTCTAAAAAGCTCAGGCGTGATGCGTTCTCCAACTCTTTTTTTGTCTTTTAAATTAGGAGCTTCTTGTTTGTGACTGGAAAACACTGCCAAACGCTGTAACAAACATTTGTTCGTTGTTGTCAAAAGATGCAAACAGTCTGTTCATTCAACAAAGTATTTGTTTCTCACTTTAAAGTAAATAAGATTATAAATGGTAAACGTCCGCGTTTTTACGCATCTTCAAGATCCAATTTTAGGTGGTTCCAGTGATCATACGATGGCGGCCCACCCGTTTTATAATCAGGAAATAAGGTAGATTTTACCAGGTAAAGGACATACTGGTATCATAAACTGCACGATTTGCTTGCAGTGCTTCCATAAGCTCCCCCACTGTGACGTGTGGGGTTCTTTGTGTATGAGTTAATGGATTCCGAAACGTTACTCCACAAGTCTCAAGCCACACAAAACCCAAACTTGTTTTCAAAACAGTGCAAGTCACATCAGATCAAAACTATTCGTATTATTAAGCAATTATGGGTCACATAGCTGCTATTGCATGACAGTGTGCAATACTACCTGGTACTGTCCGCACTGCCTTGTGTGTGACTCGGGAGTGTCAAAGGCTGGGGGAGAAAACCCTGATAAAAAACCGCACTGCCTTGTGTGTGACTCGGGAGAGTTAAAGGCTAGGGAGTAAACCCAAACTAAATCCGGTGGGAGGGACCCCAAGGCAGTTGGTGGGGAGGTCTGTTCCAATCCATCCTCTGGCATCCCCTGCAGCTCTATGCGATTCCAAACGTATTGGCTATGCCTTTCCCTTGGATTAAATCTGTGGAGAAGAGAGGGGGTCTGTGCAAAATGGGCAAGGCACAGGTTCCATACTTTTTGCCCAGGCTAATGCAGCATACAGAGGGAGAACACTGCCAACCTGGGCAAATACAGTGTACAAAACCCATGCCCAAAAAGCTCTCACAGCTCTATGTCAACACGGAGATGTCACTCTGTCATGGGTAATGCTCTCACAGCTCTATGTCAACACGGAGATGTCACTCTGTCATGGGTAATGCTCTCACAGCTCTATGTCAACACGGAGATGTCACTCTGTCATGGGTAAAGCTCTCACAGCTCTATGTCAACACGGAGATGTCACTCTGTCATGGGTAATGCTCTCACAGCTCTATGTCAACACGGAGATGTCACTCTGTCATGGGTAATGCTCTCACAGCTCTATGTCAACACGGAGATGTCACTCTGTCATGGGTAATGCTCTCACAGCTCTATGTCAACACGGAGATGTCACTCTGTCATGGGTAATGCTCTCACAGCTCTATGTCAACACGGAGATGTCACTCTGTCATGGGTAATGCCATGAAAACAACAAGGGGAGGGGCAGTTATAGGTTTTAAGTTTTCCCAAATTGGCGAAGGGGAAGGCGCCAGGGGCCTCTTCTATCGGTGGGAGTGACTATTTAGTTACACTGGTCAGCTACCGCCCGCCTTAAGCTGAGCAGCCCTCAGCCAGTTGGGTGCCGACCCGCCACATCTGCCTGCCTCATTGGGTACATGGGGATAGATCAAAAATCGAAAAGTTGATGTAAATGATGTACCTCGCTCAAAACGAAAAAACCAAATAAAAATTAGCACTTGGAACGTCAGGACCATGTGCCCTGGACTTGACCAAAACATCGATATGACAAAGAACGACTCATTAAGAAAAACTGCAATAATAGACAAAGAATTGCTTAGGCTGAAAGTGGACATCGCAGCTTTACAAGAAACCAGACTGGCAGATACTGGTACACTCAAAGAGCAACACTACACATTTTTTTGGAAAGGACTTGACTCGAACCAACCTCGTCGTCATGGTGTTGGCTTTGCCATCAACAATCGCCTGCTCAGTTCCATCAACACACCCACTGGAAAGTCTGAAAGACTCATTTCCCTAAGATTACGCACAAAAACTGGTCACACCAACATAATCTGTGTTTACGCACCAACGCTTATGTCATCAGCAGACGATAAGGACCAGTTCTACAACATGCTAAACGAAATGTATGCCACCATTCCGAAAAACGAATCAGTAGTTCTCTTAGGAGACTTCAACGCAAGAGTTGGCGCGGACCATCAGTCTTGGCCTGTTTGCCTAGGACACCACAGCGTAGGCAAAATTAACGAAAATGGACAGCGTCTCCTGGAATTCTGTTCACAAAATGACTTGTGCATTACCAACACCTTCTTCAAATTGAATGACCCAAAGAAAGTTACGTGGCAACACCCAAGATCAGGACATTGGCATCAATTGGACTTGATTATCACCAGAAGGAAAGATCTGAACACAGTTAAATCAACAAGGAGTTTCCACAGCGCTGACTGCGATACAGACCACGCCCTTGTGATCAGCAAAATGCATACAAAGGCAATGAGAATATTTAGGAGCATCACGAAACGACAACCCAAATTAAACATTACAAAAGCAAAACAAGAAGACTAAGAACGCTTTCACAAGAGAATTTAGTAACATCCCGGTAAATGATATGGAATCACCAAGCGTGGATGAAACATGGAACACAATTAAGACCAACATATATAACAGTGCCTCAACAGCTTATGGTACAAAGCCATCTTTCAGACATGATTGGGTTGGAGAAAACTCCACCACACTTCTTCCCCTGTTAGAAGAAAAGAGGAAAATGATGCTTGAATACTAGAAAGATCGCTCGCAAAGCAACAAAGACAAATTCAAACACATCAAGGCAAAGGTCCAAAGTGAAACAAGAAAATGCGCCAATGAGTACTGGACCAACTTATGCTCTGAAATTCAATCGGCCTCTGATGCAGGAGACTCCAGAAACATGTATGAAAAGATTAAAGTTGCACTAGGACCAACCATTTCAAAAAGTGCCCCCATCAAGACAGAAAAAGGCCAAGAACTTACCGACAAGAAGGAACAACTGGAGAGATGGGTCGAACATTATTCCAAACTATATGCAAACGAAAAGCCAGCAAATCAAGGCTTAGAAGAAGCAGTCCCAAAGCTACCTGAAATGACGGATCTGGATGTGGAACCAACAATGAAAGAACTCTCTGAAGCCATCCAGGATATGAAAAATGGAAAAGCTTGTGGAGAGGATAACATTCCAGCTGAAGTCCTCAAAGAAAACCTTGAAACACTATTACCACACCTATACCACCTACTAATCGTGTGCTGGAAAACTGGAACAATTCCATCCGATATGAAAAATGCAAAAATTGTAACTCTTTACAAGAATAAAGGAGACAAAGGGGATTGTAACAGTTACCGCGGCATATCATTGATGAGTATTACAGGGAAAGCGTTCGCCAAAATCATACTCAAACGATTACACAGGCTCGCTGAAAGAATCTTACCAGAATCCCAATGCGGATTCAGAGCAGAACGATCAACTGCAGATATGATATTTACAGTCCGTCAACTACAGGAAAAATGCAGAGAACAAGGAAAACCACTGTACATGGCTTTCATAGATCTGACAAAAGCCTTCGACACCGTAAGCAGACCATCGCTTTACATTGTACTGAAGTCCATTGGATGTCCACCACAGCTATTGAAGCTGATCATCTCCTTTCATGACGACATGAGTGCACGCGTCCAGTTTGACGGAAATATCTCAGGTAAATTTGCAGTGAAGACCGGAGTAAAACAAGGATGTGTACTGGCACCAACTCTATTTGGAATTTACTTTGCAGCACTCCTACAGTTCGCTTTTCAAGACTCCACAGATGGTATTTTCATCCGAACAAGATCAGATGGGTCTCTGTTCAACTTGGCCAGGTTAAAAGCAAAAACAAAGACTCGAGAAATCATGCTGCGTGAACTCCTCTTTGCAGACGATGCTGCAGTAGTAGCCCAAAACAACGAACAACTGCAAAATATGATGGACTTATTGTCAAATGCATGCGACCTCTTTTCCTTGACAATTAGTGTTAAAAAGACAGAGGTAATCGGACAAGGTACACTATCTCCTCCCGACATTTCATTGAACGGCAACAAGATCAACTCAGTTGAAAAGTTTACCTATCTTGGCTCCACAGTAACAGCATCACTATCCCTGGATGAAGAACTAAACGCCAGAATTGGGAAAGCAGCTACAACTTTTGGCAGGTTATCTCAGAGAGCTTGGAACAACAAAAAGCTGACACTCAAGACCAAAATTCTTATTTATCAAGCTTGTGGCATCAGTACCTTGTTGTATAGCTGCGAAACGTGGACCACCTATACAAGACACGAAAAAAGATTAAACAGCTTCCATCTTCGCTGCCTGCGGAAAATCATGGACATCAGATGGCAGGACAAAATCACCAACAGTGAAGTTCTCAAACGAGCAAAGCTCACCTCAATTCAAGCAACACTGAGAACAAGACGACTCAGGTGGATAGGACATGTCAAAAGAATGGATGATAGTAGAATCCCAAAGCAGATACTGTATGGTGAGCTAAAAGAGGGAAAACGTCAAAGAGGTAGACCAAAACTACGTTTCAAAGATATCTGCAGGACCACACTGAAAGATTTTGGGATCGATGAAAAATCATGGGAAAATGTGGCAGAAGATCGAACGACCTGGAAGGGAGCCGTCAGGAAAGGTGCTGCCAAATTTGAAAAAAATCAAAGAGAAATTAGGGAAGAAAAAAGACAGAAAAGGAAGGAAAAGACAAATGAAGTCACAAACGAAGGCGAGTATATGTGCTCTGTGACCGAAGATGTAAATCGAATATCGGACGGATTAGTCATGAGAGGAGCTGCTCTCGGCATCTGTCTTGAAGTCAGAAAATGCTGCAAAGACGAAAAGGGTCGTATATATGGGTCACGAATCACTTCAGGAGCAACATTTAAACGAAGTAATTTACTCTCTTACTGTCACACTTCCAAACGGTTTTGGTGTTTAGGCCTGTTTCACTTCGTTATCAAAATATTCAGTTTCACAGGATTTTACCAAGAAGACATCCCCGATCATCATTTGTGCTGTTCGATTCTTGCATTTCTCTGCTACTGAAGAGGTTCATTAGGTATGCAGATGCGAGTATAGAAACCAGTCTGATGATTTCTAAGCTTCATGCTAAGCCCCTCTCTGAAACGTCGGAGACAACGACCTTTGACATTGAAATTTCGCTGTCCTAGTTAAGGCATGTCATAATCTAGGTCAACGGTGTTCAGCCATCTGTAAAAGGTCAGGGGAAAAAATTACCCTTTTCTTTGTTGATATATGACTAAAATAACTTGCTGGTGTCACTTCGGATTGAATGAGAAGTTAAGTTTATGACATGTCAGCTGAGAATTTTGTGATTTGAAAGTAGGTCATCTCTACATTGGATAAGATGATTTGCAGCGACACGAAACCTAATCTTCAACTTTTGAGAAAGAATTTTGCACTCTTACAAAAGTTTTCCTCCCGCCGCGAATATAATTACAGTATTCAGTGTTTGGTGTCTTTGGCAAATTATTAACCTGAATCTCCCACTGACATGGATTTTTTGACTGCCTCTGAGTCTGATAAGATACAATCATTACAGTATCGTTTGCTATGTCTATTACAGACGCACTGGTCCAAGCTTTTCTGACACGAACATACGTTTAAAAGGATATTAGTGCACAAAGGCATCCAGTGCGATGGTTCTTTTTTCTTTGTACTATGACGCTATTCCTGTGTCTGCTTGACAAGAACAGTGAGAACTTGTACAACGATGACATAGTCTAATTATATTAACGTAATAAAAGCAGGGATTACTGGCTCAAATACTCTGCTCATCATAGTGTACATGTTAGTGTTTACACCATGGAGCTATTAATAACACTGGAGTCCGTACAGCTGATTTCATGCGTGCGCATTAGAAGGCAATAGTCGCCATCTTGTTTAGGGCAAGCACGGACTGCGCCTCAGCGTTTACATATCCGTTGCACTACAGTTTCTGCTTCCTACCTTCCCTTTCCTTTTCCTCTGCTAACTCCTTCTTTCTTTTCCTCTGTTCATGTACCTACTGTTTCTTCTCTACCTTCTTTCTTTCCTGCTTTAAAAGGAGGGAGAACTGTTCTCATTCAATTTAAGTCAATGAATTTACTATAAAACTAGACCTTAATAGCCTATGTATTTGGATTTTACCACAATATTATTCTTTGTTTCTCATTAAATTCAATTGTTTACTATTAGCTGGTGTGCACTGGCTCTTTTAAACTCTTGTTTTGAATACGTCATGTAATCATAATAATAAATAATAATGGTGCTAGTGATCCCAGTTGATGCACATACAACACTGATGTCACAATGCAATTCCCACTGACCGCACCTCATGCGGGATGTTAGATGAATGCATGTCAGTGCAGTCAGTGCCATATGTGTATAATTACACTCATAGTACCCAGAAAACATTTTTTTAATGAAAATCCACCAGAAGTAGAATGTCCAGAGCACTTCTGTGAGCTTACACCAGACCACTAAATGGAGAAATCTGTAGGGTCACATATTTACCTTTGAACTCAAGATGGAAGTTGTGCGAACACAAAACTTGGGAAAGTTATCCAAGGCAAAATACAAGCGTAAACAGCAATCATATGCTATGTGATGTTGTGATCTCTTGATAAGAACGTCACAAAACGTGGATTAGTCACAAAAACACTGGTAAATGAAGCTGAATGGAAAAACAAATATTGACCGCATCAATGTGCTGACTGCATCTAGTGCATTGACTACAGATCTAGAATCTAGATTCACTAGGTGAGAGACTGACCTGTAGCCGTAGGAATTTATACATTTTTGTTCGGAAAAGCTCTGGAATGCACAATTCAGCTGTGCTCAAACCTCTGAACAACTAGGCTAAGGCTCTCCTGATTTTTAGATATATACAATACTTGACTGAGTCAGTACAACCAAGCTTGTAGGTTAAGATGTTCTTCTTGGCTATCCAGATCATTTGCTAATCTCGGCCTATGATTTACATATAATTACTATTATAATTATGCCTCTCTCTCTCTCTTTCTCTCTCTCTCTCACACACACACACACACACACACACACACACACACACACACACACACACCAGCTCCTGGATCTATGGCAAAACCAACTTTCCCTCAGTTCTTTAGCATGTTTTTTTTTTTTGTGTGTTTTTTATAATTGTCATGGGTACACCCTCTCATTGTTGGTTATCTGAGAAAAACTTACTGGTAAAGTTTCCTCTGTCCACACGCTATTTTTTTTTTCTTTAACATGACTCATCATGAGCTAAACTAACATGCGGTAAAAAAAGAGTACTACCCTTGCCTTTTACTTCCAAGCGAGTGACCAATTAATAAAAATACCATAATACAAAAACAGCATAAATCATAAATTTATATTTATTATCAAACACTTTAAAAGTAAATAATACAAGTATATGATAATCCGTATGTAGCCATAGTGGTGTGTTTGTCTTATTGTCCACCCCATCTTATTTCTCTCATGCGCCGACCTAGTTATATTGGCAACGTGGTAATATGTAAATTACATCTAAATTTCTTTGTCTACACCTGGGCCAAAGAGATAGAATAGTAAACTACCGGTAGTTTACTATTCTATCTCTTTGACCTGGGCTTTGTACTATCCCTTTGTTAGTCCCAAACAGAGACGCTGCACGTGGACTATGCCCACGCTGGCATCGGTACCTTCTTTGTCTGGGCGATGCATTCCCCCCGCGGGTCAGCTGACCACTGGCGCGAATATAAGTTTGTCCAGTCTGACCACTTAGTCATATTCAGGGGACAAGGTGGTCTAGAGGCAAGGTGCTCGCCTCTCATGCCAAGGGTCCCGGGTTCTAAACCCGGGCAGTGCAGGCATGTTGGAAAGTGGATTTTTCTCATATTTTCAAGTCCCTGGTCGTATTGGGGGGTAGGATCGAGTAGTTCTTGGAAATTGGATTTTTCTCATATTTTCAAGTCCCTGGTCCTATTGGGGGGTAGGATCGAGTACCTAGTCTTCTCGGATAAGGACGAAAAAATTCGGAGGGCCCGTGTGCACGTTGCGCACGTTAAAGATACCTTGGCAGTTGGAAATCGTAAAGAGCAGGCCGAAAGGCCGCTGCCCGGGCAAAATTGAAATTAATAGATTAAAATTTATCCATATCATCTCCCCCCCCCCCCCCCCCCGCCAGAACAAGAAATAATAAAACAAGTAAAGTGAGGTGTAAATGCCAAGGGCAGCGAACCTCCTAAAATAAAGACCTCAAATCAAACTTAGTCATATTCCTATCTGACGGCGAGGGGCACAGACTTATTGAAAGCTAGTAGTAATTAAAGTTCCATTTCATATATTGGGTAAGTTGGCATAAGGATTCTGTAGGTAGTACATGTACTTAGTAAATTTATGTGCTTTTCATTGTTGTAGTTTAAGTTGAGATATTGTTTTAATGTCTCATGTGTAGATGCTGTACTAAAATATAAATTATTTTGTGACCTTGTGCACTGATCACAGAGTGGAAGTATCGTGTAATTCTGGTAAAGGCCTATTGTGTGTCCGCGTATATTTACCATTAATAATGCGTTTCAATTTAGTATTCTTAGCCAGGCCTAGCTTTATTTTAGTGCCATGCATTCCTTCCAGTCCAGTTAAGCTGCAATGCTGTTCTGTGCAGGTTTTATCATCTGTATCTGCTTGCGTGCACGTGTCGTACCACGCGCTCTTTTATAAAATGCATTTCAAACTAGCGTCATACCAAAGTGATTGTCCAGTTGCCTGGTACATAGTAATTGCCTAATTTAGCCAGCTTTAAGCCTAGGTCCATACTGTGTAATACTATTGGATTGGAGTCCCCATAAATAAGCTTTCATTATTGATGTGTTCCCATTTAATATATTCTGGACACTGTTCATACCCTTGGACCCGCCTTGATCTAGTCACTGGATCCACGTGATTACCCCCTTTGTTAGGTTAAGCTGCAGCTATGGTCTGCTTGGCATCATCATTGGGTTTGGCCATGTACTAGCTACCTAGATTCTACGTAACCTCTAGGGTGGGATGGTTGTCCACCCTGTTTAGTACCTGTAAGGCCCGTGCTTCGATTATTATTTATCGATTGCTGTAGGCTATCAAGCCGGCTTAGCCACCTTATTTGCTTCGTATGGTTTGGTTCTGTGCTCTAGGGCTGTATGTACATGTATGTATATTAATTTGCATGTTATCTATGCATATATTTTTGTAGGTTTTTATATATGTTTTTACAGTAATTATGATCAAGCTGTTGGATTTAGCTATATCGACCACGTGGCAATGGCATTGTTGCCATGGTGTTGGGGTATCCAGCTTATAATACATACATTAGTTATGTTGGAGTTCGGATCCAATGCCTCTGGCTTGAGATCTATGGGCCTCCACTATGATCATAGATACTTCGGTGTATTTTCTTACGATCTGAGTAAATTCCTGCATTTATTGATTATATTCCAGTTCTGGAACTTTGTATTGATTTTGATGATTAACGATGGGCTTATAGATTCTTATATGGTCACCAGCCTAGCTGTTTATATGATTAAGGAGGATTCAGACGACACTTCCAGGGGGACTTATGAATTATCATATGGTGGTCATCCTTGTGTGGTCCACGTAAAATAGTAATGCTTGTAAATAATATTGGCTACATAATCCATAGCCTGGGTCGTGCTTAATTGCCATGAGACCTGTTAAGTGTTACTTTAGAACAGTCCCTGTGTTTTGGTTGATAATCTAAGCAGTAATATATATGCTTCTAGGGGCAGTTCCCTGTGCATATTGTGTCGGGATAGCACTTGGTTGGAATTTGTCATCGGGCCGTAAAGGGCGCCCTGATACTTGTTTAGGACGCCGGAGAAACTACTGCTGGGTTACGTTCCCTTGCTATTTGTCATTTTTATTCTTATTAAGCCTTGGATGTTCATTATTTTCTGTATGCAATGTGTTCATGCTGCATATATATAATATTATGACGTGTGCTTATGATGCTTTATTCTTTTTGTCCCTACAGCCTGAGCCGCTGTGTTGGTTCGCTTGGGTTTCTTGGTTTCTGTTGGTTTGCTTGGTTTTCTGTTGGGTTTCTGTTCCCTTTTTTTCTGTGCTCTGAAATAAACGATAATACGTTTACGACCCCTATATATATATCTGAGTTGGGTTATTTCCTTTTTGTCGACGAACCACCATCGTCGTCTGCTAACACGTAAATAACATAAATGTTATTATTTCTGTTTGTATCTTTTAATTTTGCTCACCACCGGGAAAAGAGAAAAAACAGCGCTGACTAGGCCCTATCTATTACATACAATAGTGTACTGGGCGGGCCTGGCGCTGCCGTACTTTGCCCTACTTTTCCCGCCATCTTGGGGTCTCAATAGTGCGCGGCTCACAGGGCAAGCGAAGAGGGCTGTGCGCACTCCAGTGTTATTAGTATCTCCATGGTTTACACACATATTTCTGGAAACCCTTGAGAATCATTAATTCCTTACACAATGTTCAAATTTATTATGGCCATTATTTTTGAAAATTAAAACGTGATAGGGGAAATTCCAATTCACGCAGTCCAGTTAAATGAAAACAACAACAACAACAAGAACAAATTAAAATGAGACATTGTATTGATAACAGTCAATCGAGAATCAGAAGTATACCCGTTCGCGACAGGTAGCCTGACTGTAGTCAGATAGTCTATAAACATTGCTGGAAGTTCACGGTCACATAAGCTTGAGGGTCAGGTTGTGGTATGGGAGTGTGGCAAGTAATAGAAACAGCACAGCTAAAGAAAACACAATAGAAGAGGTGGGGGGGGGGCACAAAGTACACCAATACATGATTGTTCTTGCCAAGTTTCTGAACTGAGAAAGCGGCTTTCTGTCCATCCGGGGTCCCTGATCACCATGGCTCAAAAATAAACATTCAAGCCTTTTTGTGGGACAAGGTGAATGGTTTCAAAATAGTTCTATTGTTGCGGTCAGAGTTAAATTAAATGCTGGCAAAGTAGGTCATTAATCGCTTGTTTACTGTATCATGTGGACATTTAATTTGGGTTACGAGAAATTGTGCTGACCGTGGCAGTTTTAATGCTAATGTAGATTGGCGGATCAGTTGGATTGGGCTGGGTAGGCTGACTGCTTTGAGTTGGTTGGTTGGTTTACTGAGAGGGTTGGCATTTGGGTTGGGTTGGCAGGCTGACTGATAGGAGTAAACTGATTGGATTGACTTGATGGGTAGGCTGGTTTTGTTACCGATTAGATTGGGTCGGCTGGTTGGATTGGTTGCGTTGACTTATTCTATTGGATAAGCTGGTTGGATTGATCGGTTGGGTTGGTTGCTTGGGTCGGCTGGTTGGGTCGGCTTGGGTTAAACTGCTTGAAACAACTGGATTACATTATCTCACAAAGTGCCTACTGAGATATTACAATGATATTACATAATTATGTGCGCGTGCGTGTATGTAAGTGTGTAGGGCAAGCTAAATGAATGAAAATAATTATCTCCATGGGAGTAAATTTGGAGGTAACCATTCCTTGCGTTGAACACCCGATGATTATGTCTACAAAGTGTATTATTATTTGCCCGGCACGCGAAGGACAAACTGTCGGTGCTTGATACATGCCTCATCACAGCTGACCCCACGAGAGGTCACTGCACTACTTGAACTCACCGGGCGATAGCAATCCCGTAATCGGCAACTGTTTAGCTTGTTATGCAATGCTTAAGAATAACATCCTCTTGAAGGCTAAAAATGCCCACATTCACACAAAACGGGTGTAACGTGACGTTCAAGATTTTGTTGATGATTTCGTGCATGGTGAGTGGAATTTACGGTTATGACTACCCGTGACCTCTCGGGCAAATGACAGTAAGAATCGCTCAGCCGTTAAAAGAAGTACTTGGAGAGGTCAGTCCTCTGTCAGTGTCAGTGCAATAAACCTTAATTCCATTGAGCATTGCGAGGGTATAAGAAACTGGCACACACAAGGTCGGTGACATGCCGGGGATTTCGGTTGGGGGTGGGGGAGGGGGGGGGTGACCATCTGGAAGGGAGGGAGGGCTGAGAACATAGGAAGAAAGAGAGAGAGAGAGAGGCAGAGACAGAGACAGAGATAGAGAGAGGGGGCTTATTAGCAAAGATGAACAACAGAAGAGAGAGAGAGAGAGAGAGAGAGAGAGAGAGAGAGAGAGAGAGAGAGAGAGAGAGAGAGAGAGAGAAAAGCCCTACGCCAACACAGAGCAGGACAAAAAAACATTGTTTTAATGATTATTTGATATTGAAAGTATATTATCTTTTTTTTTTCCACTTTCATTTTGAATTCCTTTCAAAAACTAAACAAAAAATAAAATGTTTTAACATATTTCATGCTTGTGTACAGATTTATTAATTAATACATTTTTGGGGTTGGGGTGGGGGGGGGGGGCACTTTTCTGCAATGCGTGAGTCCCGAGGCTTTTCCATGTTTTTTTTTGTGTTTTTTGTCAGCCTGTTCACTGTCAGGAGGGTCTTAACATCTTCAGTATGAACAATAATACGAGTGGACAGTGGGAATGTGTGTATTAAACACGCAGGGACCAATCTCTCTGTATGCGCGATATCGGAATACCAACTATCGACTAACCATAGATCATGCACTCTTGATTTTGGCGATCTTTGATCCCTACTCCTAGCGTGTATACCTTTCATTATGCTTGGTTTCTTCCGGCAGGCAGACAGACAGACAGACAGACAGCTAGAGAGAAATGGAGAAAGAGGGAGACAGACAGACTGACAGAAGCCGAGAGAGAGAGAGAGAGACAGAGGGAGAGAGAGAATTTGAGCTTGAGTTTTACGGCGCGTCGTCACGATAACGGTCATTTTGTGCCGAGAGAGAGAGAGAGAGAGAAAGAGAAAGAGAGAAAGAGAGAGAGAGAGAGACAAAGAGAGAGAGAGAGAGAGACAAAGAGAGAGAGAGAGAGAGAGAGACAAAGAGAGAGAGAGGAAGTTCAAATGATGATCAATAATTCATATTTGAATGAACTGTGATAAATGACCTGGCCGGGTCACGGAGAGACTTCGCGGACGTGTGGTTTCCTCTAGTCCAGCGGAGCTGACGTTGTCCATCATAAGCTCCTCTCACGGCAGTTCAAGGGGGATGTGTATGAACCAGCTTAAGAGGACTTTAAATTCAAGGATGAACTCTGATCACACGAAAACATCATAGCCCTGGGCGAGGAGATGGTGGCACTACAATTTAATCCCAAAGCTGCGTTTTCATGTGTACGGAGACGGCAACAGAAACGTCAAAAACCCTTCAAGTAGTGAAATAGTAAGAATACGTTCACGCGCACTGAAACGCCGTTTCCGCACACATTGAACCACTCTTCCTTTTTACTGCCTGACAGATTTTTTACTTCTCCGTTGCCGTCCCCGTTTCGGTACACATGAAAACCCAGCTTAAGTATGTATGGAAACGGCAAACGGAAACGTCCAAAATCCATCAAGTAGTAAAAAGAAAGAGTGTCTCCATGAGTACGAAAACGGCATTTATGTACATAATAATATGAGAACATTCTCTCAGTTTCACTACTTGATGGATTTTTGACGTTTCCGTTGCCGTTTCCGTCTTGTCACACCTGAAAACTCAGCTTCAGTGCCCAATTTTTCTGCTCTACCGAGATCTTATATTTGGGCCAGTTTCTGATTTGTCGCGCAATCTTTTCTTTCTCGTTCATGTGGTCATTTTAAATCAACTTTGTAAACTTCAGAATTTGTGGAGTGGACAATTCTTATTAGGAGAACAGAGTGTTAAGGGTGAAGGGAAAGCTAATAAAATGAGGAAAACGTATTTTATTGGTCTTGAAGTCTTGGAGCTCAAGTTAGAAGCAGTTCGCGATCTTAGTTCTTGTTTGTTTGATCTCTATTTTCTTAAAAACTGGAGGTTTTTAGTATGTAGAGGAGGTATAACAAATGCACTCTTTGACACTTGTCTAAAATGCGTTGTGGCACTTATCAAGCTGTTTCACAGTTACAGTTTATTCTATAACTCCTTATCATAATAAAGGGGGGAGGTTTATTTGATATTGCCCGGGCGCTGGCCTGTTCGGCCTGCTCTTCTCGATTTCCAACTGCCAAGGTATCTTTAACGTTCTTCCTTATCCGAGAAGGCTATGTGCTTGATAGGTAGTATCATAGGATCAAGGACAGGATAACGTGAGAAAAATCCCGAATTTCCAACATGACTGCACCGACCGGGATTCGAACCCGGTACCTTCGGTATGAGAGGTGAACACTTCGTCTCTATACCATGTACCACCGTGTCACTTACAGGTTTCGAACATCAAGGCCATATAATGAACATTCTCAATTCTAGTGGCTGTACATTTAATACTGTGAATTGGGGCAGTGTGGGGCGGGGAGGTCTGGAGTGGGGGGTTGGGGGGGGGGGGGGTTAGCCCAATTTTATGAAAAGCATGCATGGGTGGAAAGGGGCAAGGGTTCAAAAATTGCCAAAAATCTAGCGTACGTATTTGTACCGATGGCCCTTCAAAGTAGCCTATAGCGTGGTCCAGTATGAAGCTTAAACGTAAAAAATGCCTAAGACATTATGAGCTCTGGGCCCCCCGATTGCTCGTGTTGGATGAGAATGTGAGGGACAGTGAAAGTGAACACAGTGGCACGTCCGCCAGCCATAAAATCTAACTTTTCAGCTCGTCCGTGTTCAGCCGTAGTGAAAGATAACAGAGGGCTTGCTGTTTGAGCTGAGAGTTTGTAGGGCTGAAACTAAAGTTATGACTAGTTTTCCCCGGACTCTGAAGCTACTGGTCAGCTGAATTATGTCCGGCCTGCATCATAACTCAACTGGTGGTCATCACGCTTGCGGATTTTTGCTACAGGTGGACAATGAGAAGATGTGTTTTTGTATCCGTGTGTCTGTGCGTTTCTCCTGGCGTCTTTAATAAATTTGAGTATGCAGAGAGAAAATTAGCTAAGGGTGGGTAGGGGGAGGGGTGGCTGAGAGATACAGAAAGAGAAAATAGGAGGGGGGTTGAGGTGGGGTGGAAGAGAAAGGAGACAGGAAAAAACTGAGGACCAGAGAAAAAGATGAATAATGAGAATGCGGAAACAACATCTTGGCAGAAGAGGGAGAACGAGAGAGTGAGGGAGAGACAGACAATAGAAACATATGAAGTGATAAAACATTATGCACCAGTAACCTGATTCTGAATATCAAAATGGTCCGTACTGTTTTATTTCACCTGGCCGCCACAGAATTGCCCTTCACTGAATTGCAAAACTTTAACTGTAACTCTAAATGCGGCCAAGAGCTGCAATGCAATGTGCGTCTTAAGTGTTGTGACGTAAGTATACCTACCAACCAAGTGTCAATCACTAATTTTTGAACATCAAGACTTAGTGCCCGGATTTACTCGGTTTTCGAACTGCCCTTCATCGAAGTTTCAAACTTAAAGTGTAACTCAAAAGGCGGCTAAGAGTTGCATCTTAAGCGTTGTGACGTAAATAAAGTTACCAACCAATGCCAAATAACCAACAAGTTTCGAACATCAAGTGCCCGGATTTACTAGGTTTACCGACTTCTGATTTTGGATGAGCCCGGAGTACTTTTCTTCATCTGAAAAGTTTCACGTATGACGCGTGGATAGCGCATTAATTTTCACTCACGTCCGTGTCAAACACCGGCAACAGTTGATTGATTAATAAGTGCCCTTCACTTTTCGATTTCTTCGTTCTTTCATCTCTCCTTCACTGCGTGACTCGGTGATCTGGGGAGTGTCAAGTGTAGATCTTACTGTAACTTACGGATACTCGTGCGTACTGTATGAAAACTGGCGGATAGTAAAATAAGATCGGATAGCTTGAATGAAGTACAAGGAATGCAGGTTGAATGAATGAACGAATGGATGAATGAATGAATGAATGAATGAATGAACGAATGAAGGAATGAACGAATGGATGAATGAATGAATGAATGAATGGATGAATTAAAGAACAAATTAATAAATGAGACCGACTAGCTGACTGGATGATTGAATGAATGAATGCATGAATGCAAATTAGTGAGAAATTGAATGAATGAATGAATGAATGAATGAATGACTGGGTGAAATAATGGACAAATAAATAAAGGCGTCTGACTGGATGAATGAATGAATGAATGCAAATTAGTGAGGAACTGAATGAATGGACTTGAATGAATGCATGAATCAATATCATTCCAGCACCCAGTTCATATATATAGCAATGACACGTATACTCTCAGCCCTGGCTGAGTAAAGATCCACCGTTCCACGAGCCCGAAGAAAATAATAATCATAACAATAATAGAAACCACATGACAGTTTACAAACGTACATCATAACAACCGCTCCTTGCAGCCTCCTTGACCCGGAAGTCAAAGTCGAAGAGGTTCTTGCAAAAGACTGGCCCTCGGCGAGGTCTCGTTCAGGATGTCGCTTGGACTTAGGAAGATGATGGTTATGATGCAGTGAACTTGAAACCGTAAGGACTTACTGGGGCGAGATTCTCTCTGATCTTCAAGTGGAGTGATTAAAAGATACGTCTATGCAGTTTTGTAATTCGTTAAAGGTGAAGTGGGAGACAGAGGAGTGTGGACGGGCTGGCTGAGTGCAAAGGATAGGTTGATTTTTTTTTGTTTTTGTTTTGCGATTTTCTGGTGGGGGGGGGGGGGAAGGAGGGTAGAAAGTGGCTGAGGTGGTTGTAGTGCTCACACACGGCTAGGCTTAGTCACCCATGGAAAGGGGTTTTCCCATCGCTTTCAAATATGAGATCACTACTTATATCTCTCCCCCCCCCCCCCCCCCGCACCACCACCACCAACAATAACACAGCAACAACAAAATAAATAAAAAACCTACAGACAAAAGGGAAACAGAAACATTTACCCTAAGCCCTCCCCCGCCCTCCCCACTCTCACTATCTGCGTTTGTCTATCTGTCTGTCTGTATGTCTCTTTCTGTCTCCCTCTGTGTGTGTGCGTTTCTGTCTGCCAGGCAGTGTGTGCCTCTCTCAGTCTACTACTCTGTCTCTGCCACTCTCTCTTTCTGTCTGTCTGTCTGTCTGTTTGTCTCGCTCTCTTTCTGTCTCTTTCTCTCCCTCTTTCTCATTTGCACACACAGTCACACACAAACACATGAAAACAGAGAACTACACACATGAATAGTGTAGCGTCCCACTAGTTGAACGATCGATATTTTCTCACCCCCCAGCTTGGCGAGTCTCACTCGGCGACCTTCCTCCCCCCTCTCGCCAGCAAGGCCGGTATTTCTCTTTGATGTGGCTTGTTTGTTTCACTGTAGAAAATCTAGAGGGTCTGGAAGATACTGCAGTGTCCGAGATTACGCTAGGTCGACCTTGAGTGATGTAATTCTGTGACGTGTCTGTGTACGATTGGGTGGCTTGTATGTGTCCCGAACGATCTAGGTCTGTCTCGTGCTTATGGGGCGGTTAAGCCGCTTCCTGAACGTTCCTGGACAGAATATATATAAGGAGGGCCAGGCGAGTAGGAGTGGTGCAAATCGTGGGTGAAAATCGTAAGGTGCAAATCGTGGGTGAAAATCGTAAGGTGCAAATCGTAGGTGTGCAAATCCAGTCATAGTTAGAAGTGTGTCTCCCCGGCTAGCTAGGTGTAAGTAATTTGTGGATATCAGCTCTTGTTTACAGTTATTAAACGTTAGTATTAATTGTTCACCAACTGTTACAAATAGCCATGGTGAATGTCTATGACAGGGCCTTGCTGTTCTACACCTGATAAGGTACATTTCGTCAGAGCTATTTGACTGCTTCATTTGATGTATAGCATTCGACTTTTGTTTTGTTTTGTTTTGTGTTTTGTAACCCTACTAGAAATATTCTGGGGAAAAAAACACCCAGCCCAAACTATTTAATAATCATATATTATCACAATTGAAATGCGCACAAGCGACCCCCCCCCCAACTCCCCTCCATGTACGCCTTTCACAGTTACGCTCCCAAATGAATGATATCTGTGGGGGGGGGGGAGGGAGGAGGGCTGATGACCTAACTACCCACCATCTTTGACTTACCCGAACCACTCTGTCTCCGAGTATAAACTGCAAGCACTGGCCTGGGTCAGCATTCTCATTAGTCATTCCACTGACACGGCACGACCTTGACCGTGCTTCCTTTCCACCCCCTCCCCACCCCCAAATTCTCTTCCTTTATCCACATAGACTCGTCTCTTCGTCTTTTCCCATGTAACTTCTTCCCCCCCCCCCCCCGGTCCCCCATTCCACACAATAAGCTCTGATTCACCTATCGGTTTGTTGGGGTCTAGCGCAAAATCTGAAATAAATTCAGCGTACACAGTTTCTGAAATATCGATTGTGATACCCCTCATGGTAAGAAAGATACGCTATAGCACTGCAACGACAGTTCCTATCTCGAAAGTTATATTGAGTCGAAAACGGTTTGTCATTCGCCTACAGCCGTCTTATTCCAGCATGGACTGTCACAATGCCCACCAGTGCTACTTTCACTATCCCGGCAGCTATGGCGTGTTAAACGCTGGCTCTGTCATGAATGAACCTGCAGAGAGCAAAAGATATAATTATAATAATTTCATAAGAGAAAAAAAATAATGTTTTACTAAAAGTCCCTTCAGACCATGGATGAAAACTGTTTTTTTGACAAGGGCCTCAGATTCGAAATTTTCTTCCTCTGTCTTTGAGAGAGACTGAAAATTTTAGGACTTTCGAACTTCAGCTGAAGAGTCAACTTTTTACACCCTGAATGTCCATCAAATTTTTGTGTGATTTACGTGATATAAATATTGTAAAGCGCTTTGAGCCTGGTAGTTAACGGGATGAAGCGCTTTTATAAAAGATATGCATTATTATTATTATTATTACTTGAAATATATTCTTTATCTTAACCACCTTTTTGTTTATACAAATAACCATTTGAAATGGCGTAAGCCCCATTAGTCAAGGGAAAAGATAACATTCCTTCAAGGAGTTCATATTCTATGTGGCAAAAACGAATTATCATCTGTAGTTATGCGAATACAAATTGTGGTGTTCCATGATTTATGGCCCCAGAAAAGATACGACGACCATTACTTTTAGTACGACAAAGTACACGCTGGTCACGTACTAGCCCAATCACCTGGCCGTAGATCACTATCCTTGTATCCTCAACCACTTGTGTAACCACAGCAGACACCAACACAAGACAACGCCAGCCTTCATCATCAACTACCTGCTGAAGGTCAGAAAAAAAAAAAAAGATTCACATAACTAGACAATGATTGGATATAAGAAAGAAAGGGAGAGAGAAAAGTATGATTCGTGGGTATATTCAGAGCCGTCTTTACATCGCTATGGACCTCTGGTAGATTCTTTTGTAACGCGCAGGATTTTCTTCCCCGTTTCAAAAACAAATTAGGTAAATGCAAATTTGCATGCCTGAGAACCCCCTAAATTCTTGGGGCTCCGTCGGCAACTGCCCAGTGTGTCCATGCGTTAAGAGGGCTCTGGGTATACCCAGTTGAAAGTAAGCAACAACAAAAAAACCCTCGCCATTTAGCCTCTACTTAGAATGTTTATGTAGTTAAGAGGCGTGCATTTTGAAACCAGGTGAATAATAAAAGTGTATCAGTATGCTTTTTGTTTATTATTTCCTGCTTTGTGTCTTGTCCTTTCTCTCCCTCTGTCTCTCCTTCTCTTTCTCTGTGTTCTCTTTTTGGCCCCCTCTTTCTCTTTCTGTCTCTTTCTCCTCCCTCTTTCTCATTTCCCCCTCTCCCTCCATACTCAACGCTTTCACCCCTACATATCTCTCCCTCCCACATCTCTCTTTCACTCTCTCCCTCCCACATTTCTCTTTCTCCCACATCTCTCTCTTTCACGCTCTCCCTCCTTTGTCTTCATTCTCTCCATGTCCTCCTGTCTCTCTCCCTTTCTGTGATGCCCTTTGCATTTGTCTGGAGGTCATTTGCATCCACATAATTATTATGATTATCATGCCATACATAAAGCCAGTCACTCATCATTATAAAAACTCATTAATTCCACACTCCTCGGGTATCAGACACCGCCCCCCCCCCCAAAAATACTACAGTGATTTGTTAATTCCTGTATAGAACATGAAGATTTGTCATCCCACGGTATAACTCTAATAGTTTGCTCTATTATCGCTGCTGTTTTTATGTACAGCCGCTGTCTTAAGACTTTAGGCAATGCATGTGGTTTTCATGTTTTTAGTTTCGGTTGCACGTTGCGCATTAAAACAATGTTAGTTAGATTATGAATTGCAGAAGGGAATACAGACGAAATTTAGCTGTTAAACTTTAAATTTATACCACAGAGTATATTATTGACACTCTATAAAGTATTATATTTTATATTACCGTTATTGTATTGTATTCATTTTATTGTTGTTGTTGCTGTTGTGGTTGCTGTTTTCTTCTTCTACTCCTTCCTTTTACTATTATCATTTAACTATTAATTTATTAACATTATTACGATTTTTGTTATCATTTTGTCCAGTTAAAATTACGACCTCTTGGTTTCATATAATTTTAAAACCTATTGTTATTATTATTATTTTTTAAGATTTTTATTAGTATCATTATAATGACGACTATAAGTCCGGTTGAAATTACAACCGCTTGTTTATAATTATGAAGTTTTAAAAAAGTCTCAACAAGGAGTAAGACAAAGTAAAAGAAAATAATGTACTGAGTTATTATGTATGACAACACTATTTTATAGACGGTCTCCTCGTGTTTTATCACGTCACCTAGTTGTTCAACATTTTAAAATTTCGGCCACCGCTTCCGATTTTTTTTCCCGCATATAGTCTATTCCAAATACAAACGAGAACGTTGAAAATCAAAACCTACTAGATCTAGATCTAAGTGGTGATTTGACCTGTGAACGATTTGTGGCCCTGCCTCCAGAAAGTTGGTGTCTTCACTTGAACACGTTTAAACTCAGAGTCGCCAACGTGTTAAAAAAATTAAGGTGAAACTCACGCTAAAGTAGCCCAACCAATGTTAAGCACTCACACACACACATTTTTCTCATAAGTATGAAATTTACAGACAGTTTTGATTTTTAAGCCCTGAGATATCGTGACCTTATTCTTGTTTGTTCTATCTTCATTTTCTGAAAAAAAAAAAACTGGAGATCTTTTAATATGTAGAAAAGGTATAACAAATGCACACTTCGACACTTGTTTAAAATGCGTTGTGGCACTTATCAAGCTGTTTCACAGTTCTAATTTATTCATACTCTTTATCATAATACTAAAGCCGCAAACGTTTAACGTCGAATTTATTAATTGTGCAAAAAAAATGGAGTTAGAACAAATGAGAACTGAGGTCGCGATATAGGTCTTGAAACGCAAATCTGAGAAAAATTAAAACCTCATTATTTATGCCCCTATCCACAACCCTCACCCTGTTTTTTTTTTGGTTTGTTTTTGTTTTAATTTAATTATGTTCTCCATTTTGCTACAGTACTATCTCAACATCCTGCTTATTTCCAGCCTTGAACCTGTCCAGGGCTGACCCCAAGCGACCTTCCCTGTGACAAGTGATAATGACGTTACAAGTAGTACGCATGCCTTCTCCGCACTCCAGCGGGCGGGGCCCCGTGACGCAGAGAGCTCCAATACCGACAGAAAGTGACGGAGGTAAAGCACACGAGCGCGTGGCGCGGTATATTTAAAGGGACGCACCGTAACCTGAGGGTGTAACATTACTAATTGTCATTTTGGTGCGAAGTGTCAAGTGCGGAAAGTGCGAATTTCCATATTCTTTACTATCATGGTAAGTGTTACGTACAAAAAACGCGACCACTGCAAGAATTATTTCTTTACAAGATTCTTAATCTAATAAAAGACGATTTTCGAGATTTTCAATTGATATACATTAGGCCATTGCTTTTTAAGGCCTCATAGTTTTATGACTATTTGCTATGCAAGATCTTTGGATAATTATGTGGAGCGGGCCTGTCTTGCTGAGACCAACGTCCTACTGTTGTGTATCTTCAAAGGAAAAAAATAGTGTTGCTTATATAAAAATGAATGCAATTTCGTGCCACGTTCACAGGCAGCCATGTTCTCGCTTGTCAGAGAATACATTTGCGTTTATAACAAAATGAGTGGCACGATTGTTTGACAAGCATGACAAAATAATAGTTATTGAAGGAGGGTTTGGAATGATACTTGTAGACCGAAGTTATAAAATGATACTTATAGAGGGAAGATATAAAAATGATATTCATAGACCGAAGGTATAAAATGATACTTATACAAGGAAAGTACAAAATGATACTCGTAAGGTTTAAATGATACTTACGAATTAAAAGTATGAAACGGTACCCATTAAGGCAAGATTTAAATAATGATACTTTCAGAAGTAAGATATAAAATGATACATATAGACAGACGGAAGGTATAAAATGATGCTATAGAAGGGAGGTCTAAAATGGTACTCACAAAAGCAAGGTTTGAATGATACTTATAGAAGGAAAAAATAAATTGACACTATTGAAAGGATGGTATAAAATGATACCAGAAGAAGGTATAGAGTGGTACTTATATAGGGAATGGTATGATATGAAACTTAAATGATGCTTGTCAAAGGCGGATATTAAATGATAGGCTACTTATGAAAGGAAGATATGAAATAATACATATAGAAGAAAATATTACTTGATGCTGACCAAAGCAGATGACAGGATGGTATAATGTAGGCCTAGAGGTTGCAAAATGTACGGCTTAAAGTCGCCTTCCACGAAGTGTAGTTTTTACAGACGTACTTTTTTCACGCACGCGTAATGGCCTTGCAGAAGTCTTGCGTGCTTTGTATTTCCTTTGGTGCAGTTTCTGCATGCCCCATGGAAATGCCTACGATGAAATAATAAGATGTCTATTTTTACATGTAAAGCTACGCAAGTCTTCGGCAGTTTCGGGCCGTAATACGTCCGTAAAAAAAAAGCATAAAAAATACAAACAGTGGAAAGGGGCCTTTAAATTGAGACAACAACGTCAGCATCATCCTTAACAACGATAACAACAACAACAATCGCATACAAAAATGTACAAAAATAGACAAGCAGGCAGATAGAAAGGTGGCGGCGCCGGCAGCTTTGTGAACACTTCATGCCAGGAAAAGGTAAAGATATTACGTGTATTTAAGAATAAAAAAAAAGGACGCTCAAAAATAAAAACGAACAAAAACAAAGCGCAAAACCAACCGAATGCACCAGAAGCAATTACTGTAAACATGCAAAAGGAATGAAAATATAAAAAACAGCATGGCAGAAACAATAACATCAGCAAACCTCCCGCGGGTACAACACGTGTCTTTGATTACCTCTAATAGAGTAGAACTAGCGTTGGTTCATGCACCGTGAGCAAAAAACCTCAACAAAAACTAGTCATTTGTTGAGTCATCTCAGGTAGCCTAATCCAAAAGACGTCAAACTTCCGTCTGTTACGCTGCGTAAACAAACAAAACAGCTCGGAAAGGGCGTTCAAATAATATACATGTAGCAGGAATTAAGAGCATTTGGCGAGCCTGTGTTGACTTGCACTTTGACTGAAAATAAACATGTTGTTTATGTATTATACATGGCGACATGACTGTCTGTCCTTCGGTCTTATCTTGTATTACCCATCCATCCATCCATCGACATCTACCCATCGATCCATCTATATATACACCCATCGGTTCGATTGTCCGTCCGACTGGGTATCTATCTATCTATCTATCTATCTATCTATCTATCTATCTATCTATCTATCTATCTATCTATCTATCTATCTATCTATCTATCTATCTATCTATCTATCTATCTATCTATCTATCTATCTATCTATCTATCTATCTATCTATCTATCTATCTATCTATCTATCTATTGATTACTATCTCCACACTATGGTTTCAGATGGACACCACCGTGAGATGTGTCCTCACTCTCCTGATTCTGTCTCAGGCCAGTGGTCAGGGGACAAATCAACAAGTGAACCGGATGAAGAATGTTCTCTCAGCTTTATCTAGACAGGTGAGAAGTTGTTCTGTTTGTGGACAGAACCCATGTTTGTCATTCACTGCATGAAACAGTCATGACAAAAAGAAAGACAAGACACAGCCAGTTTGCCTTAGCGGTTTTGGTTCATGACTGAGGAACGGTGTGCCCATTCTTATAGAACCACAAAATTAATGTGTATAGAAATATCCCGTATACCCAGAATTTTGTGGTGTGAATTGCTGGCTGGACGAGGTCAACAGATCAATTACTGTCAGAGGCGGTGGTTTTACCTACAAACATTAGGACTTGGCGAGAAAGATTACAGGCTGGCTTTTTTTTTCATTGTTCTTTGGTCAATGCCCACTCGGACACCTGTCCTCTTTCAGTTGCTCAACGTAATTTTTCACACATATACACACACACACCTTCACACACACACCTATCTGTGAGGTGGCAGCAAGGCCCGAAGCAAAGACAAAATGTTGCAATAAGAAAAAGTTGTATGTAGCAAAGCCTCGCGTAAGAAATAATACAGAAACGACAAAATAAAACGCAACATTTTTTTTGCAATATACAACTTTTTCTGTTCACCACATTTTGGTTTTTAGTGTCATCATACATTTGACTCGCAATACAAGAGGCACGCCAATGTCCAAAGATGCTCGGTATTTTGTCAGTAAAATTCATCACCCAGCTAAAACTAAGCAACTGAAAGTGGACAAGTATTACAATGTCATTATAAATAGCCAGTGTTAAGCTGGTGACACATGAACTCAAACCTGTTTTTACGGCTGCATCGACTCAGTGCACGAGGTCTCTCTTTCAGTCAACCGACTCAAGACAGTTTTCTCGCTCCTGAACTAGTGACACAGGCTTGTCCTGGTCTCGCCAGTGCGCGAGGTCCGGTTTCACTCCATAGTCCACATCTCATGATAAAACCGAGGCGAAACAGACTTTACCTAGTGCGTCATTAGCCTTAAACAGTCTATGGTTTTACTCTATCACAATGTCCCATTTGGCTTGTGCCTTAAGGGAGGCATCACATTAAGCCCGGTAGGACACGGTCAGAGGCTGGCAGACAAGAATGGCACACTGTAATTTCCTACGTTTTTTTTTTAGTAAAGCCAGGAAGACCCTGTTATCCTAAGCCCGGCCAGACACAGTCAGATGCTGGCGGACAAAAATGGTACACTGTAATTTCCTACATTTTCTTAGTAAATCATGTAAGACCCTATCTTACTAAGCCCAGTCAGATATATCCAGTTTCTGCCATTATTTCTCTGGCGTACATTTTTCTGGCAGCATCTGACTATTTAACTGGGCATAGTATGATACCTCCTTAAGACTGCTTGCTGTGTACACTAAAGTTTATAAATTCGTCATACAGGTAATGCTGCAGCAATTGGCCTCTGAAGAGAAAGCCCGAGCTGATGGCGGCTCCGGTCTAAAACAGATCCGTGTTAACAAGGAAGGTCCGGAGAATTTCTACGTGCATTCTCACACTGGGGACTCAGTGGCTGCTATACACGATCACTCGAACCAGAAAAACATGCTTGGCATGGGGGAAGGACAGGTAGATACAATTGCAACAGCTTCATTAGGTGTAATACAATCACGTCACGAGATCAACAGATACGAACATGAAATTAGAGCAGGACCGAAAATGAGAAACTGATAATGGATTGAATGTGTTGGTATCAGTTGATGTAGCAGAACTTGATCTTCTCCGATTCTGAAAAAAATTGTACTTAAAAGCACAGCATTTTGTGGTGATATACTTTATAATTTAGGTGACCAAAGTGAAACATACCAGGCTCGGAACACCTAAAGATTAACTACCCAAAGGCATAGATGTATTTTTAGCCAATGAGAAAGGCAGACATTGAATAAATCTGTGGCAAGATATTGGTTTAATTTAAGGTTTTAGGAAGTGGAGTATATATTTTTTGTAATAGTGTACCAAATTGCTTCTCTGTTTCTTTTACCAAGTCACATCCCTCTATCTCTGAAGCTTGTTCAATCAACTCTGAAACATTTACAATCAATTCTGAAACATCGACGGTCAGCTTTATAATATTGACGGTCAATTCTGAAATATTGACGATCAAGACAGAAATGTTGAAAATCAACTCTGTGACACTTAAGCAACTTTGAAATAATGTTCGTTAACTCTAAAACATTGACAATCAATACTCAAATGTTAACAATCCATCCCGAAACACTGACAATCGTCTGTGAAACACTAACAAACAATCTGAAATCCAGTCACATTCAACTCCAAAACACTGACAATCAACTCTGAAACACAGACAGCTAATAATATATTTTTTTATAACATTGACAATAATTCTTAAAGACTTTCTACCTTTTACCCTGTCCAGTATGTCCTTAATGGGGTGGAATTCCGTACCAGACACAATGATTATCTGTTGCGCATGCCCAGTACAAAGTCACCCACCTACAACCTGGTAGAAGAGATACCCTTTCCACCCGTGCCGCCAGAAGTTCTCAGAAAAGGCACAGTTCGGGCACAGGTCAGTGATTCACTTGTTACCAGTAGCTGATTAAACTTCATTGTGGAAAGACATTGTGCAGATGTTTACTGTATTTATTTGTCTCAGTTAGTCAAATGTATTGGAGTAAAGAAGCTACATTCAGACATTCAGATAATTAGCAATCCCAGTCAAAGCTCTGAATATCATATAGACACATTCAGAAATCAAGGTAGTAAGTACTTACACTCAGCTTTAGATAATATGTTTTACACTCAAACTGCCATGTTATAAGTTATCTTCAGTTTTGTACGTTGAATGCTTATATTCAAATGTTTTATTCTGACATTCGAAATTCTACGCCTTGGTAAGAAGCTACTTTCAGACATCCGTGCATTCAGACCTGTAAAAAGTAGGAAACTACATTCATATCCCTAATCGGTAATTATTTGTAAACCCTCATAGTGCCATATCTTTGCTGATCTATATGCAGGAATCTGCTGCTAATATCTCTCAGAATTAGGCTAATGCCAGATTTTCAACAGGCAATTTTATACAGTGATTATCTCAGCTTTTCTTGCTTTAAAATGACGACATTGTTACGTACGCAGATTGCAGAGATGAGACAGTGGTTCAAAGCCTGGCAAAAACAGGATCACAGCAGGAGGGATTATCGCCCTTACTTCAGACCAGTCCTGTGTTATCTGGAGGGAGCCTGGACCACCAAGACAGAAACGGTGGAGGAACCGTTCTTTAGTGACAGGCACGCCCTGGATGCTGACACCTGGTTTGATTTGCAGGTAAAATACACCGGTTATAGGTAGCTCATGGTAGATCCTTAGGGCAGGATGCGAAATAGTATCATCGACATTCATAGATGAACAGCACAGATGAAGTGTGAACCTACAAGTTTTGATGTTAGAATTTATGCTGTGTCGGCATCCTCAAGGTGATAATGTTCCCAAGATAGTTTACTGACAGCGTCTAGTTGGTAGACCCAGTGGAGAAATACTGTATCTCCGTATCCCGTATTCTTTACGCAATGGACATTATTAATTTTATGTCATATTTGTCCACTGGATTTGATACAATCGTAGTCGTTATACAACGTGAACGGCGTCACACATATTTTCTGCGGTATGACTGATGTTGGCGAGACACACTTGGAGATGCTGTTTCAGATTTAAAAAGTGAACAAAAACAATATATTTTTGCCGAAGATGCACCCATCTTACGTTTTCTTGATGCTGTTTCCAGGAAAAGGTTCGCTTCACAGCCTACACAGGACGAAAGAGCCTTGAAGAGAACTACGCGTACCTACCCACAACCATCATCAACATCACAGAATCAGGCCTGCCTGTCTATGCTCAGTGGAATTACCGAATTCTGTGTCATCCTTTGTCAAAAAATGTGCCTTTGTCTCATCTAAAAGTTGTTGATGACCTGGGGAGTAGACTCGCTAGAAAGAAGAGCCTATGGAGGCACAGGGTGAGTGCTTAGTTGGTATCTGTATGACTGTGTCGATGAAGTTGTAACACACGTCGTGGCTGTGTCTCAGTTCATGTAGCTCAGTAATAACTGTGGTTGTAACTTCGTGATTTTATATGTTGATGTAGTTGTAGAGGTTTTCAGTATCTTATCTCTGTATTTGCGGGTGCAGTTGTAGCAGATATCGTGGCTTTGTTAGAATATGTGTAGCTAAGGTTGCATTGGTTGCAGCTGTGTGACTATTCATGTCGATGTAACCGTAGCCGTGTGGGTCGTAGATAGTATCTATGACGTGATTGATAGAATCTTGGGCTACCATAACTCTCAAAGACAAAATTTGTGGCTATCACAAGTGTTACAGTAGGAGACAGAATCCCCCCTGCTTCGGATGTGCTTCACTAATGTGTTTTTGAATGGATAAAGGAAAAATGATGAGGCCTGAAATGAACAATCTGAACCAAGTTTTCTTTTCTTTGCCATGACCGCTCCCCCCCCCCCCCACCCCCCCCCCCATTTGAGTTATTCTTTTGTATGGTGTGACACACAAAAGCTTACAGATCGATTGAATTGTGGTATATTAGTGGCAGATGAACTGACAGATTTACTGACAGATGTGCGAGTAGTTCCCAAAGAGAAAACAGAGTTATTGTTTTTTCCTTCACAAAAAGTGTGTCTGTGTCAACAATATGTATGTGAGTGCATACCAGCCAGACAAGCTGTGTTTTTATATTATTCATGCTTCCTCCGTACCACAGTCACTCAAAAAAAGACCAAAATGTTTTCAAATGTCATTTTCTGGTATTTCCAGAAATCCCGAGCGGCAAGATTCAGGGTTGTGGGAGCATCAGACAAGAAACTGACCACTAGAACGTTCATGGAGACCTTGATGGGAGAGATTCCAGGTAAAGACAACTACATGGCCAACATCACTGATGATTCTTTCGGAGTTGTTTTCCTGGATCCGCGCTCCAAGAACAGAAGTGCTTTGAATGTTGGTTATTACCACAAACGTTATCGGGTGGCCAAGCCAGACGCCATGGGTCAAGTCTTCAGTAGCCGTGGCTTTAGTGATCTCAGTGTCTACATGGCAGAAACAACACAGCCCCGAGTCGCTCCAATGTATATACGCCAATGTAAGAAAGGCAAGTGTTACCAGACCAAAAAGAGAATGACCTACGCTATCCCTCTTGAAATTGTCTACCTAACGCCTCTGAGTCGTTGGAATCCTTTCAGATTGTACAACCACCCAGTCAAAAACAAGAAAGCCAACACTGCCAACGGTAAAAGAAATGGAGGTTTTACTAAGGCAAAAGCTTACAATGGAACACATCGATCTATGTACCAGAGAACTCCAGCCGCGTTCTTCAGTGGTGGGGAGGTGGAGTCAGATCCAGCCGACACAGTCCGAGGAGTGGTCGGTGTTCTTGACCAGGAAGGTCAAGTCCGGAAGACTGTGGCTAGCGGTGTACGTATTTTTCTCCCAAATATCCCCGGGGTAGGTATTTTGAGAACCAGGTACCCAGTCATGCCGGTCTATGGAGAAAACAGCGGTGTGTGGAAAGAATTGAACGCCCTCAAAGACATTGTGATGAAATTGGCTAGTAATGAAAGATATTTATTAGAAAAAATACCCAGGTCTCCCGCACCAACGACAAGTCCAGTAACATGTACAGATGACAGTAACAAGACGAAGAAGCCTACGTCACAAATCTCACAGACAGATTGCAAAAACGTGATTGTTCAGCCAGAGGCTTCAGAAGACAATGACTCTGCAGGTTCTCTGACACTCATGACCACCACGATATACAGAGATCCTCCCGGGGAACATAGCCACACCGTTGAGCTCTCTCAAGAAGACCTTGAGTCTTTAAAGAAAGGGCAGACTGTTGATGCTGTCACCAGTGAAGACAATGGACATTCTCACACTGTGACCATCCGATATTCCAATCAACGATACCTCATGGTTTCCTGTGACGACGGGTCTGTGCCATGTTGGGATGGACATACATCTTGTCTTATGACGGAAACAGGGGAGGGTTGCCCTTCTGGTGCCTCATCCACCTCAGCAGGCAAGGATAAAAATGTCGATATCAGCAAGGGGAATAAAAATAAGCCTACAAAGCCACCAAGTATAAGATTGTCCACTACAACCTCAAACACCATTGATCTTATTTTGCCCAGAGGGAAGAACGCCAATGTAGACAAAACTAAAGATAAATCGTCATCCAGTATAAGATTGTCGTCCAGGACTACCTCAAATACCAATGAGTTCGTTTTACCCACAGGGAAGGGAACCAATGTCAACTTCGGCAGTGCGTTTGATCCTGGACTCACCAATAGTAGGGTAAGTGGCAAATCTTCATTCATTAGCTCACTTCCAGATAACTAATCTCTGTGTGTACCCCTTGCAGTATTATGACAAGGAGTTAGAATAAATGGGAACTGTGAAACAGAACAAGTAGCCTGTCAAAGTGTGCATGCTACAAAGCAAAAGATGTTCAGTTTTTCAGAAAATGGGGATAAAACAAACAAGAACTAAAGTCGCGAACTCAGACTTACAGTTACAATATATTTAAAAACAACAACAACAACAACAACGACACCGCTATTTAACACTTTAGGCTATCAAAGCACTACTAGCATACCAAATATCTCAGGGTTTAAAAAAAAAAAAAAAAGTCGAGTCACCATAGTTAACCATAAAACCCTCGATTTACCGTCTTTTTCTGTAATGCGGCAACAAAGATCAGGGGCAGCGTGTCTCCAGCAATAAACTGCGCATTGTTAGACAGATTTCTGGTAACTCATAGTGTCACTCTGCATAAAAAAGAAAAGTTCATTGTCACTTGTCAGACAAACCATAATTGTGTCTAAGCAATGGTTAATTCAAAAGTTTGATGTCTCTGTTGTTGTCGATTGCCGAGATTTCCTCTTGCTGGAGATTGAGGGCTGGGGATGTTCTGTCATCTGTCTCATGTTTTTTTTGTTTTGTTTATTTGTCTGATATCTTTTAAGTCAGTCTTTATTTTCGCTGGTGTGTGAGTATTTTGAGGTAAACATACCACCATCGTTCCTTCGGATTTCTATCTTTGAGCCACACTCTTATCCTAATAGCGTATGTAGCTCACCTAATCAAGACAGTTCTGTGTTGCTTTTGGCTCAGACTTCAACTTCCTTTGAATGAACCAGCGAGACAGGCTTGTTTCAGTTTCACGAGTGGGCTAGGTCATGTTCATCCATAGTTCACAAAATGGGGGCAAATCAGATTTGACACAGTGCGCCATGAGCCCCACAATACGTCTCATTGGCCAAGCCGTCTGTCCTTGGTAAGGGACATTACTGCGTATTTGTTGTGGACTTAGCTATGGGCTTAGACTTGCCTCCCTTGACCTGAGGCCTCGCTGTCATTTTGTTCTTTGAAACAATTTCATCAAGTTTTTTAAATCTATAGATCGGCCTGTACCACTGAAATTTCTACTGTCCATCAAACTACTGGTAACTTTATCTGTACTCGTAATACTAAATTATTATGACTGTCAGACATCTTAAGTAACAGAGATGATATACATGTATTACATGTATAAGCCTAATGTTCCCCCTAAGACTTTTAGCTTTGCCAGTCAGAGAAGATAAAAAAAAACAACAAGAACCAAATAGATTATATTTATTATTAAATTTTGTTATATTTCAGATCACTGACACCAGGAGGGCGCTGTTCAGCCGTTTGTTTGGAGGTCACTACTTCCTGTAGACCATCACGCCCCGCAGGGCATAACCCCTGCTGTTCGGCCTCAGCCACCAATACATACCTTCCCTCAGCCTTTCACTGTGATATCAAGCTCTACACAATTACAGAGCAGAGAAATCAAACAACTACAAGACCTGTATTATGATGACCTTTGCCATTTTTTGTTACCCTTACCTTGTCTTCAGGGTTCCCACAGGTCCTTAAAAATCAGAATAAGCTGCTTTTAAGGACTATTTTTGGGGACAAAATTAAGGACTTTTTAAATAATTTGTACTCTTTCTGAAATATTTCGCAAATGTTCTAGGACTGAGTGTTGACTACTTACAAAGGGAAATTATTATAAATGATAATAATAGAAAAAAAGTTACTTCCGTTTTCATTGTACTGCCATCAGCCCGAGGCCACACTGGTCAGTCCAATCAAAAATCAATAAAAGTGAGCTTTAAGAAAAAAAAAAAAAAAGGTGAAACTTACTGTACAAGCAAGAAAGTTAAGTCAATTTGGTATTTTAAAAATGTTTAAAGGAACTTTGAACACATTTTGAAAATTAGGGACTTTTTAAGAACCTTTAAATACAGTTTCGAGAAAAGATTTTTAAGGACCTTTGTAATCCCTGTGCTCTGTTAACTTGTTTGTTGTCAATTCAGCTAAAAATGTGCAGTTTCTCAAGATCTTGTCCAGTATTTTAGGATGTAGACCTACCTCTGACAAGGCCTTCGACTGAGGCCCCCAAAAGTTGTGATAGATTATTTTTATGATAAATTACTTCGTAGTAAATTATTTTATTCTTTTGTCCAGCTAACATCGTTGTGATATTGCAACTGTCTGTCTGTATACAGACTTGGGATTTTCTCCTTTGCATAATGTATCTGTTATTTTTATGTGTTCAAACCATTCACTGATTCAGGTATCAATGTGTAATTTTTGTACAAAATGAATAGATATCAACATATGAAGAATTTGACATTGTGATTTTGTCTCAGGATGTGGATTATAAAGTTGTATTATCCCAGTATGTAATTCAGATCATTATTTCATTTTAGAATGTATGTATTGCAAGCTAAACCCGTTGCTTCATAGCAGAATCAAAATATTGTAAGTTCAACCTATTGTTTCATCTTAGAATCTAAATATTGTAATTTAAGCCCATTGCTTCGTCTGAGAATGTAATTATTATAAGCTAAACCCATTGCTTCATCTTAGAATGTAAATATTGTAAAGCTGAACCCCCTTGCTTCATCTTAGAATCGAAGTATTGTTAGCTAAACCTATTGTTTCATCTTAGAATATAAGTATTGTAAGCTAAACCCATTGCTTCATCTTAGAATCTAAATATTGTTAGCTAAACCAATTGCTTCTTCTTAGAATCTAAATATTGTTAGCTAAACCAATTGCTTCATCTTAGAATGTAAGTATTGTAAGCTACTTTACTTCATATCAGAATGTAAATATTGTAAGCTACATTGCTTCATCTCAGATTGTAAGTTTTGTAAGTCATCTACGAATGTAAGTAATGTCAATCAAACACATTGCTTCATCTTAGAATGTAAGTATTGTATGGCAGTTATCATTGCTTCATCTTAGAATATAAGTGTTGTAAGAATGTACCTAATGCTATCATTGTTTTAAATGTAACCAAATCTTTTACAGTTCTAATCTATTGCTCATTTGATTAAGTTTAACCTGTGCCATAACGACCTTCAGTGAACTTTGATGTAGATCAGATTTCATTCGTTTAATATCTAACCTTTCGAGGACTAGCCGGGAGTGTGGGGTAGGAGTTCGGGTGGGGGGGGGGGGGCATTAGCCCAACATAAAACCTGTTCATTTCAAAGCTGATAGTAGTACATGTACCTTTGTTTGTTTGTTTTGGTAATACACGGTCTATATTAGTACTCCTTGTTTTTATCTCCTCACCCCCCCCCCCCCACGCCACCTCGGGCAGCCAAGAACGAGCAGTCAGAGACATCAGCTGATATCGGTGACGATTCCCTTCCCCCTTTCCCCTTACACACGCGCAAGAACACAGCCCCTTCCGCGCCCCATTTATATTGTGAAATTACACCCATGTGACTCAAGAGCGCGGGTAGCCGGTCTTTACCAGAACATGCAACACTGTCTTGTATTGGAGCCACTCACCGACATGCGCCCTTCTCACCCTTGCTTAACGATGCCCTTATGCTACTGCTGCCTGTTCGTCATATCACTTTCACCCCTCTCGCCTCCCTCCGCAATATCAAGACATCAACATGCATGACCTGTCCTCAAGTTATCAGCCCTTTCACCATTGCGCCATTTACTCAGTTTCGCCATTCTAAATTAAGAAATAACATCACTTTTTGGAATCACCGACGTCCTGCCCCCCCCCCCCCATCCCCAAAGCGATCACACTACATTTTTATACACGAATTACATGGATGTATCACAATGTGAACTGTCCTTTATATGTATGTCTTTTTTTAAATTAGATACCAAGATCACTTCATACCAACGATTTTTGTTCGTTGTGATCTGACACCACAAAACTCATTTACGAAATGCAGAATTTTAAAGTTTCTTGGAATTAGAAACTTTCGGAGATTCCTCATGCTGAGATTTCCACCATTAACCGGTCCCCATTATTTGTATTTTAACACGAAAATGTGCTAATGGATAACATTGAATACTTTCATTTCTCTAAATGTCTTTTTCTATGTGTGTGTGTTGTTGTTGTCTTTCCTTTTCCTTCCTGTTCCTTCCCTCCATCTGTGCCTTCCTCTCTCTCGCCCTTGTCATCGGCAAGATCAGAGATCACATCATTAATGTTATTTTTTATCCTCCACAGTTCAATAACAGTGAAATGTGTGAGTGTGCGGAAGAGAACTGAAAATAGAAGACATACGGGCGGATAGAAAGAAATAGAGAAAGAAAGGGAGTGAGAAAAAGCTATAGAGAGAAAGGGAGAGAGAGAGAGAAAAGGAGAGAGAAACAGAGTGAGACAGAGAGAGAGAGAGAGAGAGAGAGAAAGAGAGAGAGAGAGAGAGAGAGAGAGAGAGAGAGAGAAAGAGAGAGAGAGAGAGAGAAAGAAGAAAGTGATCACAATTATGATGGCCTAGTATTTAACAGTTCAAATCTGCAGTTTCTTCCCAGCTTGTCAATGAATAAACTGTAATATATTATTCAACATTCTGGTTTGTGAATAAACCCAGCATTTATGTCACTGAGAATCTGTGAAATGTTGTCTTCTTGTCCATGTGAATGTTTAAATACTTTCTGGTCTATCCCAGCAATTGGAGATTTGGTGGTGGAATAATTATCTGTCTTTGATACTTTCAAAGATGAAAAAAAAAAAAAGAAAAGAAAAAACCTCAAAATTGAAAGAGGGACCTTCGTGAGGAGAGGCTTGCTGCTGCCCTAACAGGGAAAACTGCTAAGGATCGTGTCTTTCTGGGGTGGCTTGGGTTTCTATTTCTGTCCTGGAGGAAAAAAGTCTTCCTGGTTTGGAATCTGAGGTCGTGATGTCCCAGAGCCATGGGGCGAGAAGTGTCACTCAGTTCTTGGAGTAGCCAGGCTTCGGGGCATGTTATTACAGGCGAAAGTGGGCGCGGTGTTTTTCTCCCCGCCCCCCCCCCCCCCACACACACACACACCTTTAATAATGCGAGAAAATTGTCAGGGGCAGGGGTGGGTGGGGTAGGCATATAATAAGGCCAGAACAATCGTATTGGAAAGGGAGCGTAAGAGATTGAGGGAAATAACAGCAAGGAGGAAAAAAGGCATCAGCTGTTATTAAACCACTGCCACAAGCATCTTTGCGGCGACGACGTGTTTGGTTCGCAAGAACACCGAGACAAATTTCCCAAATAGGATCAAAGAAGTATACAAACTATAAAACACAAAATACAAAATATTGCGTAAAAGTAATTTTAAAAATCGAGGAAGCACAATTTCTATGAGGTCAAGAGCAAATAGCCAATCGTGTATTTTTTTTTTCAAAATACACAAGTTGACAACCCTTTCTCGGACTGCTAAGTAAATAAAAAATGTATATTTCAATTTTGATGACTAAGATGGAACACAGCCATAGTTTTGTAAAAATATATTTACATTTTTCACACAAAAGCAAGAAATAACACTTTATCTTGGCTTCAATATAATAGTTTATAGCAGATGTTTTACGGCAAGGCAAAAAACAGTGACAACGTAGAACAAGGACAATCATAGCAAACTGAAAATCGTACAAAGTTCAACCCTCACCATACACCTGAAACATTTAAAAATTGCAAACATTTGAATACTCACGTGCTAATATAATTAATGCAGTTTGAGTAACATTTTCCCCATATCAGTGATACTGCAATCGTTCCTTGAGTTAAGTACATGTACATCAAATTACTGCGCAGTATCATTTGCAAGAAATCAGTTAACTCAATGACATAAATAGTTACATAAAGTCATTAATTGCCAGTTAATCTGATCAGCGAAGGACAAACGTGTACAGGGCGAGCGCATCCAACCTATAACAGGAGGTTTAGGGGTGAAACAGATCAAGGCTGGCGTGGGTGCCTGGCCGGCGGCTCGTTGCCCATAAGTTTTGCTTCATACTGGCACAATTGGCACTGTATCCCGCTTGGTCGCCGTGTGGATAGTGCCTATTGTGCGAGTGTGAAGTAAAATGTATGGACGGCGAGCCTCCGGACTGGTGCCTACACTAGCCTTGGTCTGTTTCACCCCTTACTCCCTCATCGTCACACCCCCACCCCCCTTTTTTTTGGAAGCCTCGTAGTCCCTTACTGGGGTGCAGTAATGATAGCTATTACAATTCATATTACCTCTGAACAACAGTTCGCTTGTGATTGATTACTAGAATCAAACCAGTGATTTTTTGTTTTTTCTATATGCGTCATCGGTAGCCTTTAGAGACCAACAACCAACAGTGTCCACAACCTGCTCAAAGAGAGTTACCAAAGTCATGCACAGTCAAACATACCGTCACTGCTCTACGCTCATGGCATGAATCATTTTTGACTCTTCTGAGATATTAAAAAAAATATGTTTCTTTTCCTGACCTCGGGTGACTTGTGCCATTACGATTCTATTGGATTATTACATTTTCTCATTAGCGCATTTCTTTTTCTACAAAATTATATGATAGCCCTCATGCTCGGGAATGCAATGAGCCATCGGTTGCTCCTTGGCATGAGTTTGACATGTGCCATAATCATAGGGCAGTGACCTTACAATTCCTGACATTTCTTGCTCGCCTGTCCGAATTGTCCTAGTGACACATTTTTCAACAATTAATTAATTATTGTTTTCCCCAGCTTTTGGGTCACATTGAGCCAAAATTAGTAAATCATTTGTAGAATTCAGAGATACTGAAAATCACAGGACACAAAATAATATCATGACTGATAAAATAACGATAAATTGAACTTACAGCGTGTGTTAGAGTTGTGTGTACAAGCTGTGCGTGTATTTGTGTGTATGCCCAGTGGCGTAGCAGTAGGGTGGCACAGCTTGAAATGCTTAGAAAACTTGATTATTTTCATTCAACAACAACAAAAACATACACCCCCTCCCCCTTTTCCCCACCTTCTGGCCACGTTATGTAATAAAAATGTCGCTGTGCCTGTCAAGTGTATTTATTTAAACGGTGTGGTCAAATCTAACATCAAAGACAGATAAAGCAATGAGCAGTGTGGCTGAAAGTATGATGCATACATACAGTGGCTGGAAGGCACAGAAAATTTCAGTTATACAAGACAATAATAATAAAAATAATCATGGTGACTAGTATACAGAACAAGTGTAATGACCGGGATAAACCCAGCTGGCAAGCATACGGAAATCCGACGCGTTAGATCTGACGGTCAAGTTTGCACATAATACGAATAACATTGTTCCTGCGTAGATCCGCCGGTTACGACATCGTACTGACATCATTTTGATGTAGGAAACCCATCCCTAGGGTAATCGTACCCACTCTATTGAAATCCTATACAAATCTACGTCGGATTGACGTAGGGATGCCGACTTGGAACCTGCTCCCGCTTTTCTCTCTCCCATCCTCACTTCACAAATCTCACGGTCGAAAATACGCTCTTGCTTTCGCACAATGGTCTCGTATCGTGATCTGCCTATCATACATTAGTGTTTTTCACCTAAAACCATCACAGTTGGCAACCAAAGTCTGCCAAACACACGGACCGGTTCAGCAGGCTTTTTGATGGTCAAATATGATGCATTTATTTCATCAGGCAGATCACTCCACTCGACGCGAGGCCTTTATGACACCACGTACTGATATTTATATAATAGATGGATGATATTGGTGTGTGGGTAAACGGGATGTGGATAGTGGAAGTGCTGAAGGAAGCGTTGTGGGCTATTAGAAAATACTCATATATCCAAAATTATAAAACATGCTCTCCCCTCCTCTTTTCATACACAAGGCCATCTCAAAACCTTCTCTGGGTGGAGACTGTCGAACTCTTTTGGAGACAGACAAAAACCTCTCCAAGGCCTCAAGCACAAATCACACAAAAACCTAGAAAAGTTAAACACTACTTTCACAAAATATCACCGAGACAGAATCTGACAGGCATCATGTGATGAAAGGCAAAAATTCTATATCACGACACCGAAAAACAGTTAATTTATGACTCTTCGGCAAGATCGGCACAAATTCGCTCGACAGACTCGCGCTTCCAAATTTAACATTAAAAAATGTCTCCTGCATTTCCTGAACATGATCAATACACGAAGTTTACATGGGTGCAGTCAATTTGCGGAACCAGACTATGACCAATTTTGCTGGACCGAGTAAAAAATTCAATCTGCGGCATTAATTTTATAATGGAATACAATCTAACTGAACTAGAACAAGTTCGATACACGACTCGGTCTATGACTTACATTATTTTGGACCTCTTCCGTTCGCCAGATAAAATGTCTTCACTTTACGCAAAAGGGAACCGTTTGTTGTTCAGTTTGGTTCAGACTTAGCTTACAAGTGCTCTCGAAGTTTATGTCTTGAGTGCAAACCCATAAACTGGTACACTGCTGAGTGCACTGCTTAAAACAAACTATTTCGCGGTTTATAAAAAGATTCAGAACGGTTTGTTGTTCTTTTCGTGTCTTTGCTGGCTCACGTAGTGGGAAGGAAAGTGGCAGTAAGTTCAGTGTGTGCGTCTTCAAAAAAAATGCATCGATACTCTGTACCGATAAAGAATTCCGCAATTATGTCGAGTCCCATAAATTGTGCTTATTCTTGATTTAGTTCCGCAAATGGAATATACCCGTTCATACTGAGGAACTTTACATACTACCTTTCTCTGGCCAGGTCATAGGGATATGGCAGTGATGCAATCGGGCAACAAACAAAAAACTGGCAACTCAAATGAAGATTCGTAAATCAAAATGGGCTGGGCGCCAAATTCAATCTTTTGAGAAATATAAAGTTTTTTTGCAGTGACTACTTGAAAATAAACTTTTCATCGGTAGTTTTTAACATTTGAGCGCCATCGATTTTCAACATTTCGAAGCAGGACGAGGTGTTCGATACTGATACTGACTTTCTGAACACTGGCAAATCGCCTATTAAATCAAATCCGTAAATAGCCGGTTTTGATTTTCAGCTCAATAAATATAGCATTCCGGATAATTATGCAAGAGCAGGACATAATCCGACATACCATTACTATGAAGATTAAAAATTGAGCCTTAGGACATTGGAGTATGATCAATGCAAACACAAAAGAGGTGTATTTTGATACTAATGAAACATGTTACCAGCGCAGTTAATCTACCGATCTAGAACATCACAATAATAATAATAATAATAATAAATGGCATTTATATAGCGCTTAACCCTGTTCCACAGGCTCTAAGCGCTTTACAGAACTTATTTACTACTTTACAAACGCATTCACTCCCACATTCTAATTGTACATAATATGCACACAATCTCATGTCAACCACAGAGCAGAATGGAGCTGCCTGCGAGGCGCTAAACACACTGCACTGCTTCTTTCTCTCTCGCTGTCTCACTCACTCTCTCTCTCTATCTTGGAGCAAATTGTAACGAAGCCTGTTAGGCGCAGATCACAATTCACAACAGTTCACAACTCACAGCAGTTCACAACTCACATCAGTTTACAACTCACATAATATTTGAAAATTTATTAATAACAATATATATTTAATAATGAATAATAATAAATTTTTGTTGTTGCTGGTGGGGGAGGGGGGATGATATGGATAAATCTTAATCTACTAATTTCAATTTCAATTTGGCCTATTTCTATTGGCAATATAAATAAAAAATAATAACAACAGAGAAGTTGTGGTCTCACATTAGGGCTTGATACAAACATTAAATGTAACAAGGAGGACAAAAGTTCTATTTTGCAATGACCCACGTTAAAAACAAACATGAATTCCAAAAGAATGGAAGTAAAAATCAACATTTCATTATAAAATTTATATCATTTTCACTTTTAAAAAAATTTTTTTAGAAGTCAATATGTAGTTTTTTATTAATTTTTTTGTTCTTTTTTTTTTTGTTAACTTGTTTTGTTTATTTCTAACAAAGAGTTTTGCCAAACATAACTTTTTAACTTTTTCTGTTTGTTGTTGCTCCATTTCAATTCTGTAACATCACAGCTAAACTTCTCCTCAGAGCAGTTTATTTTGTCTGTCCACCGATATAGTCTCTCCATAGCCGCCCTCTTACAGCCATGAACAGAACAGTATTATGCAGTCTACACATGAACCCATTAAACAGTGCCAAGATGGGTATACAAAAGCATATCGTAGGATATTACTTTGTGTGAAACCCACACAACAGACTCACCTAAATGGCCATACATCGTAGTGAGATATACAAACTAAACATATTTTAATGTTACCAGACAGAAACAACAGGCATTGCTAAGAAACAACTCTCTCACAAGGCAATCAGTCACAGCCACCCAGTGGCTTGCTTAAGGATACACACACAAAACACACACGTGTAGATACAACATAACGCCACACAGCGACATATCATTTGCGCCAATGTAAAGTCACACAGCTACGTACCATTTGCGCCAATATAAAGTCACACAGCCATCTATCATTCGCACCATTATAAAGTTACATTACGTTATATCAATTGAGTCACACAGCTACGTACCATTTGCGCCAATATAAAGTCACACAGCCATCTATCATTCGCGCCATTGTAAAGTTACATAATGATATATCAATTGAGCCAATATAACGCCACACAACGACATATCATTTGCGCCAGTATAAAGTCATACAGCAACATCCATATAGTCAATCATAACGCCATTCGAAATTGTGAAGTTGGTGTTTAAGGCAATCAAAATAGGAACTCCCGCCAACGCATAAAATATGTGGTTCCCTCCACAGAAAAGGTCAGGATTTTCTTGCCAACAAAAGTATTTCCCGCCAGTAGAAATGGTGTTTTCAGCCAATAGAAACAGTGTTTTCAGCCAATAGAAACAGTGTTTTCAGCCAATAGAAACATTGTTTTCAGCCAATAGAAACATTGTTTTCAGCCAATAGAAACAGTGTTTTCAGCCAATAGAAACAGTGTTTTCCAGCAATTGGAATAGTGTTTTCCACTAACAGTGGCAGTTGAGTATTTATCCCCACAAGAAAAGTGAGTCATTTCCGCCAAAGCTGAAGCCCGAGGCCTTTCTTATGTGATCCTATTAATTGTTCTGTCCCCTGTACATGTCCATCCAATTACATAAGTCTGCAACCCGAATGTTAACATGTATTTAACAAGAAGGTCTTTAATTTGACAGTCTATTTCTCCACAAACTTCAGTGTGAGGATAGTGGCCATATCCAGGCATTTTGCGCCACTTCACCAACTGCTTCTATTCGCGGATACACAATACACTGTCAAGGCAAACAGTCTACATCCGAGAGCGTGACGCGATCATTTTGATGAATCAGACACAACGCTAGTGATGGGCCTCACCGAAATCTCAGCATGAAAACCACCAGAACAGCTGCAGTAGACGCCAGTGACTAGTGAAACCGCGGGGAGCGGACAGCGTGAGATAGACAGCAGACTAACGTTAAAATCCAATTAGTGTCTGTCTGCGCTGCTAAAAGAGTTACAGAATCAAGCCTGTCTGTGTCGATATAATTATGTTTAGTTTTCCGGGCTGGGGCCAGAACATCAAATCATTTTAAGGTGATCTTAAAATTATGTTCAAAATCCCACGGCTTTTTTTTTTTTTTAAAGGAAATGGAAAAGCCACAACGTAACTGTTAATCAAAGAACGATTTTGTGAAACTTTTAGGTGACCTCACATCAATGGCATAACTAGATTGGGGTAGATGCAGCACCGTCCGTGTCAAACTTCTGACAGCCATCTGTCCAAAAAAGCCACTGACAAACTGGCATAGTGAAAAAATAAATACAGTTATCGACTGTTCCAAGCTTAGTTCTGCCAGATATTTTGTGAATCATTCAAAACAACGGCAGAATTAAGAATACATTTTTAATGCATCACTAGAGAACTCCGGTCTACCAGAAAACTGAACAGAGACATCACTTTACAGTGGCAAGAAACATTTGTATCTCACAGTTTGTAATGTTCACCACAGTGTCCAGCAAATTTGCAAAATTAATGTTCAATAATATTATAAAATCAGAACAAAGGCATCACTTTTAAATGGCGAGAAATATTCGCATCTCACAGTTTCCAAATTTGACCAGAAAGTCAAGTAAATATCCTCAAAGTGTCCTGCAAATGTTCACAGAGAGTTTGACAGAGTGTCGGGCAAAGGTGCCCAGAAAGTCGTGCAAATGTTTATCAGACTTCAGTGCAAATGTTCACCAACGTTTAGTGCAAATGATGATGATGTAAGTTCATATAATAATGATCATCTTTGGCATCTGCAATTGCTGAACAAGGAAACGCAATGTTTGGACCCGAGTCATAAGTGCTGGTAGGTCCTGTCAACAAGAACTAATGATTAGTTTCACACCTGTGTCGTGTTATTTGTCAGGTACGGGGGTGGGAGTCTGTAAGGGGGTGGGTCTGACTGTGACTGCCAGTAGGAGGGGGGACTCTTCGGCCTGCGCTTATCAGAGCCCGTGGATTTGGTAGAGTTCAAAGTGCTGGTTCGGGAGCCAGCCTCTTCCTCTAGGTAATGGTTATTAGGGCGGTCCCAGGAAAGAGTGGAGGAAGCGCTCACTCTCTCCCGATCTCTGTGTTTCTTGCTGTGATGACCGTCTTTGCCATGTTTCCTCTCCCGTTTCTTGGGTCTTTCCCTCTCTCGCTCCCCAGCACTCGCTCCGTGGCTCGGGCTCTCCTGCTGCTCACGGTTATCACGACTACGCCTTGCTCGCTCCAACTCGCGGTTGAGATTGTTCTTGGTCGGGGAGGCTTCCGGCGACTGTAGGTTTTGATTTGACGGGTGGGGGTCCGAGGGCAGCAGGAGGGGGTCCCTGGCTTTCAAGGCCTGGTCCTCGGATTCGATCTCGTCCGGGAAGATGATAGGGTTGCGGTCGTTGGAAATGGCTTCCTTCTCCGCGTTGATGACGGCTTGGCGCTGACGTCGTCGGCGGTTGCAGAATACGATGACGAGTATGATGAGAACAAAGACAAGGACGGCTATCATCACTGGCAGGATCACGTGGGCCCAGATACTGAGTCCTTTGTCTGAAAAGTGAAACCGGAACATGTGATCAGTATACGTAGATAACACCATGAACAACAAACAACAACAACAAGTTGCTATGAGTTGTGTTGCTATGAGTTCATGTGTTGCTATGAGTAACAAAGAATTCTTGTGTTCAAATAGACCAGTACATTCAACAAACATAATTATGGTGTAAACACAAAATGTACATTGTACGAAAAAAAAAAATTCAAATGAAATCAAGACAGGACCAGGTAGTTCATACACAAAGTGTTACCTGCACCATGGGGAAAATTAAAAAAAAAAAAAATTACCATGCATAACTGATATTTAAACTTAAACTGCTGGGTACTGACACGATGCGTACATGTATTCCCCCCAAAACTGACATACATGTATTAAAGCTATCTTTGCATAAATGACCAATGACATCTGATTCCACAGTTAGTCTCCGATACTGACACGTCCATTTATTAAAGCTCTATTTAGACAGTGACCTGTGGTATCTGATAATAAAATTATAATTAGTTTCTAATAGCGAAAAATTCACATGCCAAAGCCATGTCGAAGTTCTGTTTTGAAGCTATAAATACACGTAGTTCCAACATATTGATCCATTCAGTTCCTAAATCTGTGAACAAATTAGTGGTGATTTATGATATCTGACACTATAATTAGCCGCTGGTGCTAATACATGCAGATATGAGGGCACACCGACTTTTGAAAACTGACCTTCATGACAGGCGGGTTGTTTTAGGGGGATATAATGTGTATCACATTACGGATTTTTTCGTTCTTGTTATCACATTGCCATAACCTGCGACTACGACCTGTGTGAAAGTCAGGGGAAGAAATACGGAGGGGGAGAGAGAGAGAGGGAGAGAGAGGGAGAGAGAGAGAGAGAGAGAGAGAGAGAGAGAGAGAGAGAGAGAGAGAGAGAGAGAGAGAGAGAGAGAGAGAGAGAGAGAGAGAGAGAGAGAGAGAGAAAGGGCGGCAAAGCATATGACATTTATTGAAAGTGATTTTAAAATTTGACGCCAGTTTGCTTTGCGATGAGATCAATTCACACACACAAAAGGTTCACGAAAGCAAGCAAAATCGCGGTCATTTAGATCTTCGCAAACGCAACATCTTACAAAAATATACTCCGTCACGTCATGTAGGCTATCAATGTAAACTTCACAATAATTATTCTCTATCAGGTCAAACGCATGCCAATGTAAACGACCTGATGTCTGATACTCCAGGTAGTCTCTGACGCTTCCACATGACCATGTTATAACTGATGCCTGTCACTACAGCTTTTTTTTTTTCTTTCGATACCTCTTTATTAAGAAATTTGCCGGCGTGTTATTGCAGCCCAGTTACAACTGGAGCAGACACGCCGTCACCATAGTGCAGCGCCGGTCTGTGAAACATTCACATATCAAAGTTACAACATTCACATATCAAAGCTACAACATTCACATATCAAAGTTACGCTCGGATACTAACCCATGGTATCTGATACCACGTGAGTGGTGCCGCTTGTAGTGGTGGTGATTTTAGTGGTAGTGCTGCTGACGTAGCAAGAACCTAGTGGCTCGAAGGAAACTTCCAGCAGCTGCAGTCGTCGTCCCACGTGGCGGTTGAAGGAGGAGCGGACGGTTCCGTCACGGCGTACCATCCGGGACATCAAGTAATTGATCATCTGGAAAAACAAACAAACAAACATACAAATATAAGAATGACACAACTGTTGCTGAACTGACTATATTTCACATCACAAATCGAGGATCTGAAAATCAAAACGTAACTACTCGTAAGTAGCAATTTGACCAAATTAACAATGTGAACATGACCCTTCAGAAAGTAGGTATCGAATACTATACTCTCCTTGAACATTGTGGAAGTTGAAGGCGCCCGAGTATCAGCAAAGATATTGGATACAATAAGATGAGACACTCCCTTCTTCGCGTTCCTAAAAAATCGTGCATGTAGTTTGCACGCTGATCGGGGGCGGTTCCCATGGCGCATTGCATGAAAAGAATGCTTGATAAATAATAATGATAAATTAATGATGCTGATTTCTGATAGTGCTACTGCGATTAAGCAAAGTACAAAAACAGTGTGAGAGACGAAGAGAGAGAGAGAGAGAGAAGAGAGAGAGAGAGAGAGAGAGAGAGAGAGAGAGAGAGAGAGAGAGAGAGAGAGAGAGAGAGAGAGAGAGAGAGAGAGGGAGGGAGAGACAGAGACAAAAAGACAGAGACAGAGCGACAGAGAGAGATAGAGTCGCGCGAGAGAGACCGAGAGATACACACTGAGAGAGAGAGAGGGAGAGAGAGAGAGAGAGCGAGAGAGAGCGAGAGAGAGAGAGAGAGAGAGATAGGTGAGTGTCGTTGGCGAGGTGGGCACCGAATTGTCCTCGACCCAGAAACGACAGTCACACAGAACAACATCACAGAGATCTAAATCGGTTCTCTCCGAGTTAATTAATGAACAGAGTCCATCCATCACTCGATGGCAGTCAATGAGCCCGATGGGAAAAGGGTCAATGTGACTGAAACGTAAGGGAAGTAATCTGGACAGAAACAAGGGGAAATCAGTTATCCTATCTTGCTGGTACCAAAAACGACACATGGATTACGAGGCACACAGTACAAGATCATGTCTCATCATGAGGGACATTTATCTTTTTTTTTTTCTGAGAAATATATCAAACAAAACAAAAACAACAACAAAATGCTATTTCAAACTTGAATGAAAACATACAGGTGATGGGCAGTACTAGGTCTATGCCCAATGTTTTTTTCTCCATTTTCTTTCTGCTTTTTTTCGTCTCATGTGCCTGACACAGTTCACTTAATCTATGCAACATCCATCCATTCATTCATTTGTCTTTTCTACAGTCTGTGTCTTCAAATCTGTGTCCCCCCCCCTTCCTTTTTCCCCCTTTCCTTTTGTATATGTGCCTATACTGCAGACAGGGTCAGGGATCAAAAGCTTGCGGTCTGTCTTTGTATGTCAGACCGCCATGCAATGCACCGCCAGTCATGTTTAGCTAAAAGAAAATCGAAGAACAGTAACTTCGGCCAGGGCACGCGAAAACTATTCTAATGTCTAAAGAAGTTTCCATGCACCTTTCTCGTGGGTTGGGGAGAAAATCTTATGTACAGAATAAATACAAACAACACAAAACAAAACCAAAAAAATAAAAATAAATGATATTTTAAAGCAATTTTATCGACCATGAAATTGAATATCATAGAAAAATCAGATCGCGACGTGACTTCTTGTTTGTTCTATCTTTGTTTCCTGAAAAACTGGAGATCTTTTAGTATGACTGTAGAAGAGATATAACGAATGCACACTTTGACACTTGATTAAAATGCTCTGTGGCACTTATCACGCTGTTTCACAGTTCCCATTTATTCTCATTCCTTATCAAAATATTAAAGCCGTAAACGTTTAACGTTGAGTTTCTCAGTTATGCAAAAAGTAGAGTTCGAACAAATAAGAACTGAGGTCGCGAGGTGCCCGGTGAGGATAATAATATACTGTATTAAATTCGCAACGTTAATGGCAGTAGATGGTTTTAGTTATCACTGCAGACATCCGACGTAGAACAACCCCATACAAACGTGAGAAACGCGGCATTTGTGACGTCATATGAAAAAAACAACAACAACATCATAGATCAGGGATGCCAAATGATTTTTGTAAAAAACACCCTGAAAAATGAATGTGCCATCGCGTTTGCACCAAAACAAACAATTTTTAAAACAGTTTTAATAATAATAATAATAAATGACATTTATATAGCGCCTAACCCTGTTTGACAGGCTCTAAGCACTTTACAGAACTTATTTACTACAAATAATATTTAAAGACACATACACACACACACATACACATAATATATTTTACAAGCAATCTGGATTCTATGGAGTGAAAAAATGGCTCTTAAGATGTTTCTTAAATGTATTGGGGTTCTCAATTTCTCTGAGAGAAAGAGGCAATGAGTTCCATATTTGGGGGCCACAATATGAGAAGGATCTTTCACCCATAGTTTTCATGGAAACTTTAGGAATTTTCAGCTTTTTGGTGTCTACTGAAGACCGTAGAGTGCGAGATGGTACATAGGGGACCAACAGGTCACACAGATAAGGTGGTGCATTATTGTAGACACATTTGTGACATAGCAATGCCACTTTGTATAGAATACGCTGTTCAATTGGCAGCCAGTGCAACGAAGCAAGCATTGGCGTAGCTGAATCCCTTCTCTTTTTCCTGAGAATCAGACGAGCTGCGTTGTTCTGTGCAACTTGGAGTTTTTTAAGTTTGTCCATGGAAATTCCTGTTAAAAGTGAGTTACAGTAGTCCAATTTGGATAAAATAAGGGAATTTACCAGAATTTCTGTTGTTTTTGTAGATAAAAGGCTTTTTATTTGGCCAAGTTTCCTTATTTCAAAATAAACATTTTTGAGGAGATGGTTGACCTGTGCTTCCATGGATAAGGTAGAGTCTAAATAAACACCTAGGTTTTTGACTGATTTTGTAAGTGACACATTTTTTCCACTAAGACAAATATTTTTTGTGCTTATGCCTTTGATGCTTCTTGCACTGCCAACCAAAATTGCCTCAGTCTTGTCTTCATTAAGCATCAATTTGTTTTCATTCATCCAATTCTTAACAGATGATAAACATGACCCTGCCCTCTGTAACAGATCTTCAACAGTATCAGGTGTTGATGAGCCATAAACTTGGGTGTCATCAGAGTAGAAATGATAGCTAAGATGGAACTTAGTAATTTGATGTGCTAGTGGGTGGTACGCCATGTTTCAAAGTACAGCTATTGGATGAATTGTTCCCTATTATGATGTATTGCTGTCGATTGTACAGATAGGAAGTTAACCATTTCAATGCTGTTCCTCTAATACCAAAAGTGACCTCAAGCCTTTTGATCAAAATATGATGATCAATCGTTTCGAATGCTGATGATAGATCAAGTAATGTTAAAAGGGCAACGTTCCCATTGTCAGCTTCAATTAGCATATCATTTGTAACTCTTGTAAGTGCTGTTTCTGTGGAATGGTTTTTACGATAGGCTGACTGAAATACCTCTGCTAAGTCATTGATCTGAAAGTGAGTGAGCAATTGTTGAAGGACAATTTTCTCTAGTATTTTTGATAAAAAAGACAAATTTGAGACTGGTCTATAGTTTTTCAAGGCATTTCTGTCAAAGATTTTAAATAATCGCTAACAATAACACACAAAATACAATTAAATACACCGGAAAATAACGGAAAAACCGGACTTTTGGCATCCCTGATAGATGACAATTGGGAAATATGATTTAGTTGACAACTCAGTTGTGATACAGGCGGGCGGTGCCTAAAAATAAAGTACGCTGTAATTTTGTATCGTTGTGAATAAAATACACTTCTTGAATACAAAAATCATGAGCACATCCGCACGTCCAGAATCTGGTCCAAAATGGTCACTGCATTACTTCATGATGTTTACTAGTTGGCCCGTCGACTCGCGGGAAAACACAGAAGTGATATATTATTTATAATAATAATAATGGAGAGCATTACAGCGTCTAATCCAAACAAGTTCGCTCTAGGCGCTTTACAGAAAGTCTTGTTCTCTCGATTTGCATACATCCTCTCTCTCTCTATACCTCTCTACATTTAAAGTTGAGTTTCGACCACGAATGTGCAAATTGAGGCGCAGAACGAAGTTACTGATCATTTTTATTTAATCTACTCGAACAAAATGCGTCTCTCTTTTTTTGTTAGGCTGAAAAATGTCCAAAATGGATGTGCCCGCGTAATTTACCGTCACAAAGTTAGTCTGTACGCAAAGTTTCAAACATGTTGGTAGAGTAGTTACGAAGTTTTACGTGCTTATATGCTGACCCACTAGATCCATTGTAGTATGATTTTCATTTGGTTTCGCATTTCTTGAACACAATATTTGCACGATGACTTCAGCGGAAAGTTTCATCCAGCAAGGAAAAATAAAATGACAATCTCCCTTCAGATGAAATCTTTCTAAATAAGGCAGGCAATTTTCATCTACAAATAAAAAATAAAGCACGCAATTTTCATCTATAAATTAAAAAAAAAAAAACAGCAGGCAATTTGCATCTATAAGTACAAAATGCAATTTTCATCTATAAATTAAAAAAAATAGCAGGCAATTTGCATATATAAATAGAAAATGTAATTTTCATCTATAAATAAAAAAATATAGCAGGCAATTTTCATCTATAAATAACTGGCAACTTACAGATCTCTGGCATACATCCCCAGTGAGAGTGTTGTTGGTCCAGGCAAGGATAAAAGAGCCCTGCCTGACCTCAACCACAGTGATAAACTTGGCACCCTCCTCACCGAAGTAGTTACCGATGCGATTCAGGAGCTGGGTGATGTTGCGGCGGTCGTGCATAAACTGTTGGAAGTCGATGTCGAACCTCATGATGAATCTGCTCATAGAAAACACACACACACACACAATTACATAAAAAATAACATGAGTGGGGAGTAAACAAAATTCCATCATCATCATTACACTAAATGGTGAGAGCGTGTTCGGCATCACACTTCATGATGAAATGAGAAGCATACCTACACAGATGCACACAAGCAACCTATCATACACACACACACACACATGTAGAAAGAAAGAGAGAGAGACAGAGAGAGAGAATGAGAGGGAGAAAGACAGAGAGAGAGTCAGGGGGAGGGGTAGAGAGAGAGAGACAGAGACAGATAGAGAAAGAGAGAGAGTGAGAGAGAGTAAAAGATAGAGAGAAGTGGGAGAGAGAGACAGGGAGAAAGACAGAGACAGATAGACAACCAGAGAGAGTGAGAGAAAGAGAGAGAGGGAAAGAAAGACAGACACAGACAGAGACGAGAGAGAGAGAGTGAGAGAGAGAGAGAGAGAAAAAGAGACAGACAGACAGAGACGAGAGAGAGAGAGAGAGAGAGTGAGAGAGAGAGATTACAGAATAAATTTCTGCTGTTAATCTTCACCAAACCGAAAGAACTTATTTGATGTGAAAGTTCATGACGAATCTGTCAACTGAAAAGTCACATGGACTCACACAGAGATAAAAACCACTGTAGTAAACTAGACTCTATTGTCAACCTCCCACTAAACCGTGAGAGCTTATAGAGTCGCAAGCAAAATATAAAATACACGAATCATAGACATTATTCAAAGATTTTTACAAGTACAAACACTGCTATGGAATAAATAAGAGTCTTTTGCCAGTCTTTCATTAAATTGTGAGCACCTTGGATTAATGAACAAAAACTAGAATATCGATCGATATTTGCCGATTTCCAGGTTTTGTCATGAAATTGATTCTCTCAGTCAAAATTTCATTAAGTATAAGTCATTCCAATAAGCCAAAAACTTTTCGAAATATCGACCAAACTTCAATCCCCATTTTTCTCGAAAAGACAAAATGCACATACAACAATAGGACAAATATCTGAATAAATCAGGAATGGTATTATCTTCACACAGTGGCTAAAAGTAACACTGTAGCATTTATACAAGTTAACAGCAAATGAAACTTTAAGGTGGCAAATATAAAATATGACTAAGAATTATGGGTTCGAATACACCCGCTACCCAATGACATAATGGAGAATGTTCAGACACCACAGGACACGGATTTACACGACTTAACAAAATTCTTTCCAGATGAATGTGTTACTAGAAATGCAGGTGCGCGCACACACACACACACACACACACAAGCAATCATACACACTTGTGCAGTTTTTGAAAATTGTACCACTGTAATAAAATTTATACGGAACTATTTAACTTATGTATGAAATTCAACTTGATGAGCCTGTGAATGCCAAACATAAATAAAATACCACAAAAGACCGCGAAAGATCCAAAGTGGCCGTTATCGCCCCGACAAGCCGTAAAACTGGAACTCAAGCTCCAACAGCAGCCCTGTCCCCACAGAGTGTTTACAAAGTTAAGTGAAAACACCTGTTTGAAAAGAGTTCCTTTCCTATGAAAATCTTCTGAAGTCTCGCCTTCTCAAGAGTTTTAATCATTTCATATACTAAATATGACACAATAAAGAATATAAACGGCGCCAAATCAAAAGCCGTATTACCTGCACGTAATTAATTGATCTGCCAGGATTAAAAAAACAAAACAAAAATCAAGTTCAGACGCCTACTAACGAAAGAATTACTTTCTCTAATCTGTCTGCCAAACATCTGCAAATTCTAAATCTCTCCCACACAGAAATCTTGATGGTCTATAAATGGCAAATTTCATTAGATAATTTCCTGTCTGCAAGAAAAAAACACAAAAACTTCCGTTTTGGATCCAAATTATATGACCGTGAGGGAGGGAGAGAGAGAGAGAGAGAGAGAGAGAGAGAGAGAGAGAGAGAGAGAGAATCCTCGTAGAAATAAAATGGCAGACAGACTTGTGGTGAAACGTCAGACAGAGTTATCTTGTCCATTATTCCAGGCCTGCAGGTGCTTATACTAATTATATTACAAACATTCAAACAACGTGTTCCTGTACACATGTGTTTTTAATCCCGTTGTACAAGTTTAGCCCAGGCTGTTCCCGTTGCAGCAGTAACAGTGTTTAGAACACTGGGTACCCAAGTTCATGGAGTGGAATTGGCGTCAAGAGTTGGGATATAAAATGTTACAGCGAGTCTTTGGACGGACAGCTGTACCGCCCTGCATTTTTCACTTCTGAGTTGTCTCATCGTTAAAACATCGAAGGCGCGATGTCATCTACAAAAATTAGTGTTCAAAGGGAAACGCTGTTTTATTTCTCTCGCAGGGCACATAAAATTTATTAGACGATAATATTTTGGCCAAAATCCAGTGGGAGGTGTCTCTCGTGTATGATGATCCAGGTATGAAAAAATGAAGGAACGAGAACAACAACAAAATAATAAAAAGAAAATATCAGGTATTTCTGACCGTTTGTGGTGGTTCTGTACACATGAATACGTTCTTTCCACTTCACCACCTGAGGGGGTTTTGTCGTTCCTGTTTCCGTACACATGAAAACACAAATTAATGTGATTTTCATATGTATTTTTTTAAACACTAAGGCACCTACACTTTTAAACACTTGAAGTTGAAGTTAACGTTCTATAGGTAGAATGCGCATGACGTCACAGAGTTTTTGTTTTCTCCTTCCGCCAAACAAGATGGCCGGTGGATCAGCTGATGAGTGTAACTTCGAGATGTGTCTAAGCGGTTAAAATGCCTGCTGGTTGCATTGCAGTTGACTGTTGTGACAGGGGTGGAAAGGATGTATCCAAGTTGGTCAGATTCCCTATCATCCGTGTAAACAAGAGAATGGAAGTGAAGGAATTGGCCGAACGTCTCCCATGTTCGTATACACACGTGTCATTGTTTATAGTAGTGAACTTTTTAAAAACTCGCCGCCGATTGATTCGCGACGCCTTAAGTGGGTCCGGACAGACAAGATGGTGAATATGCGCATTCTACCGAAACCGACTTTCTGGAGGGCCACGAATCACTAACTTGATCAAATCACTACTTGGTACGCTTTGTCTTCAACACTTTCATCTACGTACGAATCAGTAAAACTCTTTTAATCCATTAGGCATTGGAAGATGAAACACGCAAGATACAAAACATGGAAGAAAAAGCTAGGCATGTCAGTCTATAAAACACAGCGTGGAAAAGATACGGCTCAACTTCGAAAACGGTCCTCCTTTCGCATAATATGAACGTACTCAAATTTCATTCGCCCATCACAAACTACATTAGTTAAAGGAATTGACGTTGAAACCCGCGCATTTTTCTAGGTTTTGTGGTTGTCTCGGAGCTCTCAGTGAACGTATTGTAGCCCGCTCTTAATTGTATGGATGAACAAACCGATGTCAATAGAGCGTGGTAGGCAACGTTGCCTGTGAAGTTTTTCAGAAATCCCAGGAATCTCCCATAACATTTCCAATATGAGGTAAAAAATTACACGATTTTATTAATCCAACCCTAAAAATACAGTTAAAATTCAGGATTTTGTTGTATAGTGAAATTCAAACTAAGCAGTCCAGTGATTAGCTCGCAGACCACGCAAAAGAACCTCTCACATAGGGAATCTCAAACTGCTTTTTGAGCCATTTGGCATATATTTTACCTTTTAAATCCCAAATTGAAGGAGAATTTTGTGATTTTATATTCTTTTTTACTAAGAAATAATAGCAAAATATAGAGTGGACCATAGCCCGAAAAATTCCAAAATTTGTAAAAAAAGAAAAAAAAAGGCCGATCCCAAACTGTAACCCCTAAAATTCCAAGGTCCCGGAAAAAATCCCAGAGACAGGCAACGCCGGTGGTAGGGCGAAAGACTGACCTGTGAGTGAAGTATCTGTAAGGAGCGTCGTTGATCTGTAGAGCTATGGGATCCCTGGCCATCAGACCTTGTGCGTCTCGAGCCACCAGCACCACTGACATATTCTTGATGTCCATATCTTCGTGGAGAGGTAACCCGCGTAGTACCTGTGTAAACACATAAACATACACTTTAATATGTACAATATCTTTACTGACACACCAACACATATCTAAATTTTTACAGAATTTATCAGTACCGACATAAAAACATACCCTTATAATTATGTACTCAACATCTTCGCAAACATAATAATTTTTCGAAGTCTGTAACACCTGTGCCAACATATACATGTAAATACCTGCATACATTTTTTTTTTGTACATGGCATAGCCATCAACATACAAACATAGCTCTCCACATTTACATTGCCTGAACTAAAGTACTAACACTTGCCATTTAGCACCCCATTTCAGCATACAGACATACAAGTAGCCTGTACGTAAATGTCACACGTGCCAATATATTATTTTTATGACTATACCTTTAATTAAATATTTACTGAATAAAAATGCATGCCAACACGTGTCTTTAGTGCCTGGTAGATGCTACAGTGACACTAACGTCAATAACAGATAAACACATCATACAATCCTGAATTCACCGTCGCAAAACATAAGACAGTCCCGTATAAGAATCGTAGAGCATTCTTCTTTCTATCACCAATGGTATCAGCCTAAAAGGGTAGTTCTCAGGCCTAATAAATAAGGAAGACCAAAAAAAAAAAAGGACAAGAAGAAAGAGGCCAGACCAGCACCAACATAGAAAAAGCAACCCGTTTGGGAGCCCTACTGAGGGCCAATGAATGAGGAAGACCAAAAGAGAACAAAAACAAAGAGACCAGACAAACACCACCATAGAAAAAGGCAACCGGTTCGGGGGCCCTTTTGAGGGCCAATGAGTAATGAAGAGCAAAAAGAACAAAAGAAAGATATCAAACCAGCACCAGCTTAGAAGACGGCTATCCGTTTGGGGAACCCTTTTAAGGGCAAAGAAAACATCGAGGTAGACCACAAGCACAAGCCAGAAAGCATAACAAGAAAAGAGAAGTGCAAATGCCCAGGGCTGCATTACACTGAAAACAAAGAAATCTATACTCAGTAGTAACTCACATAATAATGCACAGACAAAAAACATTAGCCCTGACCTGCTGGCGGGGATCCAGGTACAGCCAGAAGTTGCTGGGCAGATGCTGACCAGAGGGCAGTTCTAGAGACAGGGTCAGCGATCTGGTATCTCCGTCCTCCACGTCAAAAAACACGTCGTGAGGGATAAAGTACTCCAACAGTCGACCCTGCTGGCCAAGGATTAAATTGATCTGTTTCTGGACAAAAGGCCTGTTGTTGGCCGGTTCTGTAGACACAGCATTGTGTAAATTGTTACTGGGATTCATAGGAAAGCTTTCAGTAATGTGGGGATGTTACATTGAAAATGGCGAACCTAACGAGAATGTGAATCATCTGTGAATAACTTGACGAGAGAGAGAGAGAGAGAGAGAGAGAGAGAGAGAGAGAGAGAGAGAGAGAGAGAGAGAGAGCGCAGTGAGAGAATAAAGGTAAACTTGTGCGCAATGTTTTTGTTTCTCCTCCCCTCAGAATTTCATATATTCAAAACCCAAATCTCACCATTAGAAACGAAACTCCAATCCCGCCTCTCATTACATCAATAAAACGTTAATTGGGATCTTCTTCTAAGCTGTCCATCTTTTGGATCATACCTGTCTTGATCTTAAGTTAATCTTTTGCTGGACAAAGGCCAGTTGTTGGCTGGGCCTATAGGCACAATGCGGCAAGTGGTTACTGGGCGTCACGGTAACACTTTAGATCAAGGCAGGTAAACTTCAAATACTATATTGCTCACAGAAGATTCTAATACTGGTTCACCACTTTTAAAGTACCCCCCCCCCACCCCATACACTTTATGCATAGTTTCATTATCGTATTATGAAAACCGATGTTGTATTTATCCAACAGACCGTTTCATATAGTGCAAAACACACTGCTGTCGACCTTCTTTATAAATGGTTCTGTTTTAAACAGTGCCCCTCGCCTCTTTTGTGACTAGGTGCTCTACTTGAAATTCTCTGAGAAAATGGTAAAACAAATATTACATAAAACAAGCCTGAGCTTCACATAAAGTCCATCTGTAACTTTCAGACAAATTTAGCTACAGGTCTTGTTAGTATAGACTATAGACAACATCAACGCATTAATCATCTGGTAAGAACAAGTAATCATAGTTACAATGAGGATATAATAAACTAGTCTTACCTTCGTCTGTCTCTTCTTGCTGGTCATCTGGTGGCCACATAGTTGTCCATCTCTCTTCGGTATGGTCTTCTGGTGTTGTTGTTGTTCTCCGTCTTGTAGTAGTAGTGCGTCTTGTTGTGGTGGTTGAAGCGGTGGTAGTGGTGGTAGTTGTAGCAGTAGTCGTGATTGCCGTGGTGGTAGACGCTGAAGTAGCCACTGGAATAATCACCGATGGCATGAACACAATGGTCGTTGTGTCCAACACTGGCGTGTCCTCCGTGACGTCATCAGACCTGTCTACCAAAACAGGCAAATCAGTGGACAACAGGAGCGATGAAGAAACCGTAGGTAACGCCTCCGTTTTCAGTCCCGATTGTGTAGGTGGAGCTGAGGGTTGAGGCATTTCTGTTCCGTACGTTTCTGTGCGGCTGGCTAGAGTCCCTATTACTGGCACGGGCGTAGTCCCAGGCACTGGCCCCGATGAGACCAACTGTGGCATATGTCCAGAAGATGCCGAGGTACTCACGACCGATTCGTCAGATGCTTCGCTTTCTCCTGCTGGTAAAGCCATGTCAGAGGTCGAGATGTCGACAATTTGAGTACGTTGGCTAGGCAGAGTTTCGTAAGACGATGGGTGCAGTTCAGAAGCGGAATCTCTAGGATACAGTGAGATGGGGAGAGAGGGTGTTGCCGTGAAAGACGCCACACCATCAGTATACGCGGATGTCTCAGCCGGGCGACTTACTGGTGGTGTTTCATACACTGCAGTAATCGAAGACGTGAGAATGTCGGGTTGTGACGATTTCATCTCTGACGTCATAGTTGACGTCAGCATCTCCGGTGTATAATCTGGAATACTAGAAGGATACGTTCCTGCCACGATTTCTACTTGTCTTGATGTGACCAAAGAAGGTGTGTCCAATCTTGGAGTCGGGGAAGGCATTACAATGGTCGGCACAATGTCAGAACGCGATGCCAGCACGACATCAGGGAAGTGTCTACTGAGCGCGGAGCTAGGGTCTGTAGACAACTTCTGCGTCACATCTAATGTCGGCATGTCGCCGCCAGCAGGAAGCGTGTATGAACTGGATTTTGAATACAATGCGATGGGTAAATGGACAGACACTTGCGATGGACTGGACACGACGGGCGAGGACGTTCCTAAAGATGAGAATAATGGTGTAGTAGGCGTAGAACCTGCCACTTGTATATCTGTAAATTCAGAGGATGTATGCAAAATATGGAAAGACGACGAGGTTTTTGAAATGCTGCTCACTGTAGATGGTTGCAGGCTAGGTAAACCTGGTGTATAAGTGGATTTCATTTGGTCAGTTTGTATACTCTGGATATCTGAACTGAGCACGGATGGCGTTGATGATGGTTGGATTTCTGGGGTAGATGGCACGATTAAAATGGATGATGATGAAGCTGCAGGGGATGCTGATGACGATGATAATGACTGAGCAAGCCTAACTGAAGTTGACTCGGGGGATGACATAGGCACTAAGGATGAAGTTGGTGTAGAAGCGATCAGGTGACTCGTGGTAGAAGTCACCTTGGCTGAAGCTACAGCCTCGGGGATAGCAGTAGATGATGGGAAAATTGAGGGTGATGGCGTCATCGTGAAGGTTGCGGAAATTATCTGCTGGTCTCCTGTGGTCACAATCTGGGTGGGCTTTGGTGGTTGGACAGCCGGGGTGGGTACCACTGTGCGGTAACTTGCACCACGACGCCTTCTGTTCTGTCTGGTCACGAGAGAATTGGAAGACGCCACATACCAGCCTAGAATTGGAATATTCAGTTCTTCCTCAAGACGCCCACCATCCACGTTATGTTGCAGAACTCGGGCAAAGTCAGTGAGATGTTTGACTGTGGAACACGACAGGCCCCATAGGATTTCAACAGTGTCTGTCTGATGACACGTGACCTCTGACCCAGGACCAGCAGAGACCATCTGAAAACCTTTCTCTACGGCCTTCAGACCCTGGGGCGTGGAAGGTTCCATCGTCACGGATGATACAGGAATGGACAAAAACTCAGCTAGGTGAGTCAAAAGTTCCAGTCGATCCCTAGCTTCCAGTTGGTCAGCGGACTTACATAGTAGAAGGCTAGCTAGTACTCTATCACCTTCACAACTGCGGTCATTTGCAATAGGTGGAGTGCCACCTCTCGACATTTGCCACGTACCCGTGTCTGAACTCAGTGGCGACATTTGTCCGGTAGAATGAAAAGTCAGTAAATTGTCCCAGGGAAATGTGGATACGCTCAGCTGAAACACTTCAGAGCTCTCGCGGCACGGGATTTGTCCTGGGGACTGTGAAACTCTGTGTTGACGGCAATGAGCTTGGATGATCAGAAGAATTTTACCCTGGTCTGCTAGGGTCGGGACGCCACTGAGAGCTCGGGTTGTGGTGTTAAACAACAACCAGGGTGGAAGATCAGGACTGCTAGAATCAGAGGCTTTGGAAATCTGGAAGAAACAAAAAATGAAATGCAATTAACAGCAAAGCATATTTTCACCGGATGATATGTGTGACACACTGTGTTCACCACCAACTGTGTATGGCACCAGCCCCCCACATGTCTGACCTACTCACACCACTCACCGGATGTGTCACTTGCCGAACTCTTTGATTCAATGATAATCGTATCATTATTTTGGACGCTTGGGGAAACTGGGTTGTGCTAAAGTTTAAAGAAAGTATAAAGGTTGGGATTAAGTTCAAGACTTCGTCAGCTGGCTGTTTTAACAGTAAACGTTTCTTTGTTGAAACTGCTACAACAAAGATTATATATTTTCAAAATTTCACCTTCAGCACTTATTGCATCTTAATGTTTAGTCAGATAAGAGTGAAAGGACCACAATTCGTCACTTCCATTTCCATTCGTGTTCCTTGTGGACATTTCACAAAATAATGAGTTCATGTCATCAATGGCCTTCAGTTGATAGGCCTGATTTCAAATCCATGCCTGGTATATAATTATTGTATCAACTAGTTGGTCCCCCGGCGCGGAGAATACACAGATGTGATATGTAAAGTTGATTTTCGACCAGCAATGTGAAAAAGAGGCAAAGAACAAACAGAGGCGAAGAGTGAAATTTCCGATCACACTTTTCGATTCTCCTCGACGTAAAATGCGTCTCTTTTTTGTGGCTTAAACAATCGTAAACAAATAATTAATTTAAAAAGATTGAATTTTCCTCAAACAAATGTGTCGACGTGACTGATCGTCAAAAGTTAAAGCAGTATACAAAATTTCATAATTTCTGGTCGTCCAGTCACAATAGTTTAGGTGTTTACATGTCGTTCTACCTTCTCCATCTATTATCGTACTATGATGATGACAATACTCGAGACACAGAATACCGAGACTCTCAATTCGCCAAATTCCGTCCGTCGACTTGCGCGCGTATCATCCATGTCAACAATGCAACAATTCGCACCACACCCTTTCATAATTGAACGAAAAAGACTAGTACCACAGAGCTCTGAGTAGTACTCACCGTGTTTATACGCGCGCAAGTTGTGGACATATACTGAAAAAAGGAATGGTCCGTCTCGGTGTATTGTGTTTCGGACAATACTCAGCATTTTTGTATTTTCAGTTTTATTTTTTGTTTCGAAGAACTCACACTTTGAAGTCAAACATCTCCAATGTGGAGTCAAGAGATTCAGAACGCCGAGTCTACTAGGGGTGAAGAATTGTTGGGCTGTGCTCTGCGCTTCAGTTGATCTTAATCCGACCCCTCATCTATCACGAGAATGAGCTGGCTAACGCCAAGAGAAAAACAAAACCAAACTGAAAATACCCATCAGACGCCGGTGATGTCTTTCAAACTGGTGGAGACTGCCAGGTCAATGCAATTGAGCGCCAAGTAGTCTGCCCGTTATTGCGTATTTGAAAGGAGTTCACTGGGTGCCCAATGCTCAATATTTGAAACACTTTCTACAATTTATCAGTAAATCCTTTTTCATGATAAGTATCTGAAGTTTTAAAAGTCCTTTGTCGATTAAAATTTTAAGTCAGTTTGTTAATTTTTGTTTCAGTTACGTAAACCACAGGTTTTGTCCAACTGAGCCAATATCTGGGTACTTGAAGGTTAATCTATACTATATATTTGGATAACTTGGAGCAGTTCTTCCCTATGCATAGAAAACCGGCTAAACGGAGAAAGTTCAAACTTTCTGTGCTCATTAGTTAAAAAATCTACTAGGTTTTTACACATTCATTTTGAAGATATAATGTGTGGAAATGTACAAACTGAATTTATGAAGTCATTTGTTTTGTTACCAGTTCCAATCATCTTTTTAAAACACCATTTTCAACATCTATACTATATATATTTGTGGACGAGATTTTTCGTTGCAAAAGGCTTCTGAACCACTCAACACTCAGACTTCAAATCTTATATGGTGCATCAGAATGGATGTAAGGGTGCACAGTTTTTAATAGAAGTCTCAAATTGGTGTAGTTTTTTTTATTCGGAATTTATTGTTTCGCCATCATTTAGATCTATTTCGATTCATGGTTCGCCATTTTAAGGTTTCGTTATCACTTCCTGCGATGTGTTCACTATCAAACACACTAACCCGTGCGCAAATTATGCTATTGTACGGGAGCGCAGAGTGTCAACTCACAAAGGCAGAGCAGTAAGACTTATTTAAAAACAAACGAACAAAAATAAAAATAATAAACAAATAGGAACAGGCAAGATGAAGCAGGTCCATAATAATCACCCAGAACTGAAACCAATATTCAAACCGATTTATCCCGGGCAGGGCCGGGGACCGCAGCTAGTCTTCGAATTTCTAACACAGAGAAGCCAGTTTGTGGATATAAACAACACATTTTCCAAATTACTCACAACAAACACAGGAGCGCCACAAGGCTGCGTGCTGTCACCTGCCTTGTATACATTGTATACAAATGATTTCACTGTGACACACAACAACGTTTACCTTCTTAAATTTGCCGACGACTCTGCTATTTTAGGCCTTTTACCTAACTCTGGCCACGAATATTCTAACATTGTACAATCCTTTCATTGTTGGTGTAATAACAACTATCTTCTACTGAATGTTAAGAAAACAAAAGAGCTTGTTTTTGACTTTAGGAAAAATAACAACGATCCTGTTTGCCCTCTTACTATCAATAATGAAGAGGTTGAAATTGTCACAGAGGCCAAATATCTTGGCATTACTATTGATTCATTGCTTAACTGGCATGCGCATGTAACATATGTATACAAGAAAGCCAACCAGCGCATGTATTTCCTCAGAAAGCTCCGCTTTTTAAAAGTTAGCAAAAGCATTCTGAAAATATTTTACACCATGGCTATTCAGAGCGTTTTGATGTATGGAGTTGTCTGTTGGGGAGGAAACATCTTACAAAAAGATAAAAATAAGATCAATAATTTAATTAAAAAAGCATCCAAAATTTGTATCTGTGATTTGCCATATTTTGATGAGCTGTACACTGGTGCTTGTATTAAAAAAGCTAATATTATTATAAATGACCCCCAACATCCCCTGAACAAGGAATATATAAGATCTGTAAGAAGTTTAAGGCTGTTGTCAAAGAAAACTAAAACTGAGCGCTACTTTAAATCGTTTATTCCATCATCAACTAGGATGTTACAATAATGTCGTCATCTTGATCGTAATCTGTGCACAGTTGAATTATCTCCTGCGTGTCAGGTCAGTGTGTTTTAGTTAGGGAAGCATATTGTGTGCACTGTTAATTTTGTTAATTTAGTTAATTTATCAGTGTGTGTGTATATATGTGTGTGTGCGCGCTATGTATCATACTTTCTGCTTCTGTAACTGTATTGTTATGTATTCAATGATCAAAACAAATTTCCTTGTACAAGGACGAATAAAATTTATCTTATCTTATCTTATCTTATCTAATATATTTCAGTAACTTAACCTTTGGAATGAGTCACTGACCCAACTATACACTCTTCAGGCCTTAAATTTGGCAGGAAGGTGGTAATTGTGATAAGAAAAATGATGGCTATAATTAAAAGTTGTTTACTTCAAACATGTATTTTAAAAAAATAACAATGTTTATTTGCTATGTAACATCTGTATTTTTGCATGTTTGTTTCGTTTTACATAATTACAAATTTTACAAAATCTCCACCTTTGAACGTAAAAGGCTTTTTCATTAGACCACCTATACTAACCCAATTTTACATGTTCATTTCAAATACCGCGGAGGGTGCATGGAAGTTTTTATTATTTTGATTAGTTTGGTTCTTGAATTTATAGAAAATGCATTGTTTCATCCCTGTCATTTTCATCCTCCATCTTGGCTCCATTCTGATAGTACCGTGCATGTCATAAAAAGTAACCATATCAAGCTTGGTGTGCAGTGTCCTGGCGCGCATGAGTTCTGAAGCAGGACTATAACTACTTTTATTGTAACAGAGAGAGAGAGAGAGAGAGAGAGAGAGAGAGAGAGAGAGAGAGAGAGAGAGAGAGAGAGAGAGAGAGAGAGAGAGAGAGAGAGAGAGAGAGAGAGAGAGAGAGAGAGAGAGAGACAGACAGACAGACAGACAGACAGACCACATAATTGTTTATTCCGTCATAATTGAGCTAGACGGTGAACCTGTAAGCAGCTAAAACTACACCATCAAATATCATGAAACTTGGCGTACTGCATCAGTTTTTGACGAAGAGTTACGTGGACACATTCATTTTGGACAAAAATCAGTCTTTACTATTATTTATATTAACAAATTTTGAGCCGCAAAAACAGAGACGCATTTTCATCGGATAGAATCGAAAAGTGTGACCGGAAACTGCGCTCTACGTCACTATTTACACATTTCCGTCCGAAAGTCATTTTATCATATCGGTGTATTCTGCATGGAATTGTGGTGTAACAAAAAGAGTTATTCGTCTTTGCATCGGATCCAAGTGTCGTGATTAATGCGACTTAGATCTAGATATACAGCTGGGCTTGGTACAAGGAACATTTGCAAGATCTATCTTGCGCGGGTCGGCTAGTCTATATAATAACTAAACACACAATACTTGGACAATTCTTTACATTCAACAACATTAGTGACTGAATTCAAGAATTTTCCCACCATGCCGTTCCCCACACCACAGACTCATTTCATTTTCCTCGACTCTTCACTCATTCCGCAACCACCGAGCGGCTCCAATTCTGGTATACACGGAGCGCATTCAGTCTGTGCCACGGAAGGATTTAATGCCTATTCTAAAAGTCTCGTACAGGGGAAAAAAGCATCATTTTCAACCTCGTAGGTCTTTTTTTTTCAGATAGAGCACTTTTGATCATAATGCGCGCGCTGAGGTCTGAAAATAGCAAGTTTGACTTCCACGTCTGGCAGACAAGTGTAAAACATTGTTGACTCCCCAGGGGCCCAGCGGGAGTTTGTCTCCCCCTGATTAGTTCAGTTTCGTCATGAATAGTATCTGATGTTTCTAAGCCCGGCGGCGCGCCCACACCAGCGACACTTGGACGCAGCCAATGTACCTTTACATCCTGTTCGACTTAGCTTCTTTCTACACAATATTGACCCACTGTTACCACTGCTCTTCTATTATTTTCCAGTGTACTTTACAATGTACTTTTACATCTGTTCGGTCTGAGTTTTTTTCCAGTGTACTTTTATCTTTGTTGCCCTGTGTTTTCCACCTGGAGAAGCTTTCAAATCGGCGTACAGATCTTTTCATTACATTAAGCTTTTCATCAAGCCAAGATCCGCGCTCCAACTGAGGCAAGATTACTCTCTGTAATTTATATTTCATTCTCTATTTTCTCTCCGTCTCTCTTAATCTTTCTAATTTCGTCCACTTTTTGTCAAGCTTTCAGGAAATATCACATATTAAATCACACATTTACACAACGCTCATACATACACGCACATTCTCTCTCTCTCTCTCTCTCTCTCCTCACCCCCGCCCCACCCTCAGACCACCTACGTACACAGAAACCAAGAATGAGTCTCTAACTAAATCTCCCAAATAATTTTCGAATTTCGCCCCAATATTTTTACAGCATATAAAAGAAGTTCTACACGTTCAGTTTATCCAAAAATGTGATTTTCGTAAATTTCTGAGATTAGCAGGTTTTATAATCGGAGCGACGATATAAAACATTAAGACGTGTGAAGTGTCTTCCGTTTTGGATCCAAATTATATGACCGTGAGGGAGGGAGAGAGAGAGAGAGAGAGAGAGAGAGAGAGAGAGAGAGAGAGAGAGAGAGAGAGAGAGAGAGACAGAGAGAGAGAATCCTCGTAGAAATAAAATGGCAGACAGACTTGTGGTGAAACGTCAGACAGAGTTATCTTGTCCATTATTCCAGGCCTGCAGGTGCTTATACTAATTATATTACAAACATTCAAACAACGTGTTCCTGTACACATGTGTTTTTAATCCCGTTGTACAAGTTTAGCCCAGGCTGTTCCCGTTGCAGCAGTAACAGTGTTTAGAACACTGGGTACCCAAGTTCATGGAGTGGAATTGGCGTCAAGAGTTGGGATATAAAATGTTACAGCGAGTCTTTGGACGGACAGCTGTACCGCCCTGCATTTTTCACTTCTGAGTTGTCTCATCGTTAAAACATCGAAGGCGCGATGTCATCTACAAAAATTAGTGTTCAAAGGGAAACGCTGTTTTATTTCTCTCGCAGGGCACATAAAATTTATTAGACGATAATATTTTGGCCAAAATCCAGTGGGAGGTGTCTCTCGTGTATGATGATCCAGGTATGAAAAAATGAAGGAACGAGAACAACAACAAAATAATAAAAAGAAAATATCAGGTATTTCTGACCGTTTGTGGTGGTTCTGTACACATGAATACGTTCTTTCCACTTCACCACCTGAGGGGGTTTTGTCGTTCCTGTTTCCGTACACATGAAAACACAAATTAATGTGATTTTCATATGTATTTTTTTAAACACTAAGGCACCTACACTTTTAAACACTTGAAGTTGAAGTTAACGTTCTATAGGTAGAATGCGCATGACGTCACAGAGTTTTTGTTTTCTCCTTCCGCCAAACAAGATGGCCGGTGGATCAGCTGATGAGTGTAACTTCGAGATGTGTCTAAGCGGTTAAAATGCCTGCTGGTTGCATTGCAGTTGACTGTTGTGACAGGGGTGGAAAGGATGTATCCAAGTTGGTCAGATTCCCTATCATCCGTGTAAACAAGAGAATGGAAGTGAAGGAATTGGCCGAACGTCTCCCATGTTCGTATACACACGTGTCATTGTTTATAGTAGTGAACTTTTTAAAAACTCGCCGCCGATTGATTCGCGACGCCTTAAGTGGGTCCGGACAGACAAGATGGTGAATATGCGCATTCTACCGAAACCGACTTTCTGGAGGGCCACGAATCACTAACTTGATCAAATCACTACTTGGTACGCTTTGTCTTCAACACTTTCATCTACGTACGAATCAGTAAAACTCTTTTAATCCATTAGGCATTGGAAGATGAAACACGCAAGATACAAAACATGGAAGAAAAAGCTAGGCATGTCAGTCTATAAAACACAGCGTGGAAAAGATACGGCTCAACTTCGAAAACGGTCCTCCTTTCGCATAATATGAACGTACTCAAATTTCATTCGCCCATCACAAACTACATTAGTTAAAGGAATTGACGTTGAAACCCGCGCATTTTTCTAGGTTTTGTGGTTGTCTCGGAGCTCTCAGTGAACGTATTCTCTCTCTCTCTCTCTCTCTCTCCTCACCCCCGCCCCACCCTCAGACCACCTACGTACACAGAAACCAAGAATGAGTCTCTAACTAAATCTCCCAAATAATTTTCGAATTTCGCCCCAATATTTTTACAGCATATAAAAGAAGTTCTACACGTTCAGTTTATCCAAAAATGTGATTTTCGTAAATTTCTGAGATTAGCAGGTTTTATAATCGGAGCGACGATATAAAACATTAAGACACTTCACACGTCTTAACAGTTCTATATTTAATAAGTCACGTTAAGACCTGCAATACTGCAATAATTAACTAAAGAGATCACAGACAGCTCCAGGCTGGCTGTCGAATATTCGGCATTAGGTAAAGCCTTCATTTACCCCCTTCTCTCTCTGACTCGGACACACAAAATTCTAGCGTATGCCCACACACACACGTGTTATACAATCAGAATACGTAAATGCATTTATGTTATAAGTTTATTTGCTACTAACGTACACCTTTGCAAAATACAACACTTCCCCCCCCCCCCCTCAAATTTCAAGTTTGTACCAAACCCTACTGGCGATCCAAAAGCCTTTCCTATATGTATGTGTGTGTGTGTGTGTGTGTGTGTGATTTATTCATAATACTACGCTAGTAATAATGCTCATACAAACACATGGAGGCATTGACACATACGAGGGCTATTCGGACACACACTGGATCGGCGCAGTGGCCCAGTTTTCAGAGCCACTGACCCAAATAAGAGGTCCCAAGTTCGAATGCTCCTCGGACGACGGATTCCAACTACTCGTAAGTAATTTCTTGCTCAAGCGTGAACTCTGCTGTGACCTCAGGGAAATAGTTCTAGAACCACAACACAACAAAACAAACAAATTGGGTTAGGTTAGGCTGCACAGGAAAGCGTCGCGGGAACATTCAAGCGTCGGCCCAGGTGTGTGGCAATTTTGTTGGAGTGAGGTTTTAAGAATCTCAGTCATTCCTTGTATCCATCGTTTTTTTTTAGTCTTCCTCTGTCTCTAAATCCGGATGTTATGGTGGTATAAGCACGGGTGCATAAAAAAAAAGAAGAAAAAAGTTCTCCTCTTAGAATGACAAGGTTTTATCTCTACGTTTTGGCTGAACTGGCTTACATACTACAATCTACTTCTCTGGGCCTTCTCCACTGTTTGTCAAAGTATCAAGCAGATTCGGTGTGTAATTTGTAAGTATTAATGCAAAGCAAAAACTTCTTTGCTTCATACGCTATGACCACATGAAACTTCAATCCTCGATTTCTCAGAAGTTGACGGAAGGGAGTTAAAACCTTGTCATGCTAAGAGGACGCAGTGTTTGGCTCGCATGAGCAACGATAACCGCTGCCCTCCCATGGATCAACTGTCTCCCTTTTGCTGCAGCTGTTTCTTCATCTCTGTCCGACAGGCCATTGTACTATGATGTGTGAAACAGTGAACGCCGTACCGCCATGAGTTGAGATTTACGAGAAATAGTCGACGGATGTTCTCAACACAACCGTGGCCCGGCGGGCCTCTGCCGGGCTAGACAAGAGAGATAAATTATTCTAGATCAGGGAGTTCCCAGTCAAATTATACCAAAGAGAAAAAAGTTGTATGTAGCTAAGCCTCGCGTAAGAAATAATGCCCAAACAACGCGATGCTTTACTACATACAACTTTTTCTTTTTGCCATATTTTGACTTTGCTTCAAGCTTTACTGCGACCCCACAGTTTTTCTGTGTTTTTAAAAAATAATATTTCAGAGAGTTCCCAGCCTTTTTCGCCCCCTGGCCCTGGTCAAGTTTTCGAAGATAAATTCTCTCCCCCCCCCCCCCCACCCCCAATTTTTGTTCAATAATTTGAGTTAACACTCTATCATAACAAAGCAACCGACAAAGAGGATTTTTGGTTTAAAGTTCAAATTAATAACAAACTGAAATAGTAACAACGTACAACAATGTTATTTTCACTCATTCATGAACAGCTATTGATTAACATTGTAACGGTACACCAGAGCAAATCCAGAATCAGCAAATTTGCTCTCTAGGTAGGCCAAATTTACCCTCTGGGACTAGATTTACCGCAGGTTGGGAACCCTTGCCCTAGACCAGAGGTTCTCATCCTTTTTCAAGCAATCGCCCCCTTCAGCTTCAAATTTCCTTTAATCGCCCCCCCGCCCCCCTTTCTCTCTTACTCCCTCCATTTTTCCGAAAAAAAAAATCCATGCTCAATCAAACCCAATGGATACATTTCACAAGAAGACAGATTACATACAAGTTACGATGTCAAGTTTTTCAGTGTCTTATTGATGACAATAGGCATGTTGGTGATTCATTATAAAACAGAAAACTTTCTAAATCAAATTAATGCACTAGAAAAAAAAAAAAGGTCTCTTATGTTCGTGAAACCCATTTAGGCATATTGTTGAACAAGTGAGTGACTGTCATGTATTTACCTCGAACAAATCGCTATCCATTCATGTTTTCGCCCCTTTCTTCGTCCCCCCCCCCCCCCCCCACGGAAATCAAAACCGCCCCCAGGGAGGCGATATTACCCAAGTTGAGAACCACTGCCCTAGACTGAAGACTCTAGACGAACGAAATATTTAAGCCCGGGGGGTTTCGACCAGGACATTTTCAGTGGGACATGGAGTAGGATCGCCAGCCGAAAGAAATATCTCCTAGGCGAGTTGAGTTTCAAATTATTATGGCCACATTTATGGGCACATTCACAGTTTGATATTCTATTGTGTACTCTTATGAATGTGGGTATATGTGTGTAAGCTTGAGAGAGACAGACAGAGAGAAAGAGGGGGATAGACAAGCACGCATACAGAGGGAGAGAGAGGGGGGGGGGAGAGAGAGGGAGAGAAAAAGAGAGAGAGAGACAGACACATACACACACAGTGCGGAGAAAGACAACGAGAAAGAGCGAAAGACGAAGAGAGATACAGATAGATAGATAGATGGATAGATAGATAGATAGATAGATAGATAGATAGATAGATAGAGAGGGGGAGAGAGAGAGAAAGAGGAGAGAGAAAGAGGGAGAGAGAGAGAGAAAGAGGGGGGGGGATAAACGGCTGGAGGGAGGGGAAAGAGGGTCCGTAGGCAAGAAAGGTTGAAAAGCCTGTGGTTTAAATCTACAGCAACAGAATCACGAACCGGGCTCGAGGGAAAATGTTATGACATTTGACAATATCAGTATTGCTATTGTTATTATTATCTGACGTTTCTTGAGATACTTGTGGGTCAGAGACAGGGGGAGTTTGGGAGATGTTGGTGACCACATCAAGGGACAGAGTGACAGAATGTGTATGGGGCGAAGACATACATACACCATCATTGTGCTAACGATCCTAATCAGACTCCGGTGAAAATGACATTGATCTTGCATGTTCTTTTTAGGCCAGACCCAACACTGACATTTAAACACTCACATTATTAATTATACACACATTCCTCTCTCTCTCTCTCTCTCTCTCTCTCTGTGTGTGTGTGTGTCTCGGTAAAACAATTATACAAAATGTAATTTGGTATTTCTCAAAGCTATGAAAAAAAAAATGAGATGGCTCATCATGTTATGATGCCGACACAGTGACGACATAATCATGTACTGTTGTCCTCGACAGTCCTTCCCGCTTTGCCAATTAAAATCGTATCTTTGACTTCAGACGTCAGTCTATCCGTGAATTAAATTGTCAGTCTGTCTTCTTCTTTGTCATTCTGTTTTGCATAGACTGAAGTGTTTAGTTCTATACCATGCCTATGCCCACCTGAACCCCCAAAACAAAGGTATGCGTTGGTCTAGAGGCAAGATGCTCACCTCTCATGCCGAAGGTACCGGGTTCACATCTCGGTCGGTGCAGGCATGTTGAAATTTTGGAATTTTTCTCATATTCCTTGTTCCTGATCCAACGGTAAGCAGGATCGAGCATCTATTCTTCTCGGCTAAGGACGAAAAAATAGGAGGGCCCGTGTGCACGTTAAAGATACCTTAGGAGTTGAAAATCGAGAACAGCAGGCCTAACAGGCCGTTGCTCGGGCCAGGAAGAAAACCAACTCACTTTATAGCCGTGCAGCCACTGGCAAGGCTGACCGTTATTAACCCTTTGAATACTGACGCCGTGACAGCTAGATTTTTCCCCAAGTCCAGTTTGTGTTAAGATTCACGTATTTCATTTATTTTCAATGGTAAATATGAATCTTAATCAGGCTATTGATCTATATTTAAAAGCTAGTAATGGAGGAACAAAACCTGTAATTGATGCAGCAGTAAAGAGTTAACAGCAATGTTGTTTCGGCACTGAAAGGGTTAAAAGAGTGAGTAACCTTGGAAGAACAGAAATCTTTGTCATAAAAGAAAACCACCTTTTGCTCAGTACCTGAAATTCAGCTATTTTAGGCACAAAAGAGGCTTAAGCCCTTCACTTGTCAGTTTATCTTTGCACTGAGCCTTATCTCCATATCTCCGTCTCTTTCTCTCCCGCACTCCAAATATCTTAATCTTCTTTCCTCTGTCTTTGCCCCCTCCGTCCACCCTTCGCAAATCTCCTCCAGGGCAAACACAATGCAACGACGGGGAATCGATAAACTTAAAATCTCTTCCAACATTGTTCTCGACCAGGGCGCTCTACAACCGGTCTGATTAACTCTAACACGACCTTGTCAATCAACTTACACTTAGCTAACCCGTCGCCAAAACCGAACAACTGTAAAAGAGGTTATTTTACAGATGAAGAAAATCAGCAGAAAAGAATTGTTTTCCTTGTCATGTTTTCTTTATCTTAAAAATATTTTAGTTATATAATTAAGCATTTGAAATATTGAAATGCTCCTCAGTCAACTGAAATGATAAAACTCCTTCAAGGATTTCATTAGATGTGCCAATACAATTGTGCGGCCAGCAACGGATCTTGGCGTTTCTGAAGTAGGCCAAAATCTACCTGTTGATTCAACAGATTTTTATCATATTTACAATATTCATAAAGACACACTTCACAGTATGGGCCTTTTCTCGTTACAATTTTAACTTCATTTTTATTTGGTTTTATGTACAGTGATATGAGGGATGAAAGCTAGCCAAAACTAAGATAACGGAAAAAATAACAACAACAAGAAAAAAAACATGAAAGGCGCAAAATGGCCGTTATTGTGCCGACAGGCAGTTAAACTCAAAATCAGACAATAACTGCGATTTCAAGGGACAGCCATACACTCCAGTTCCCTATACGGTCTTTTTTTTTCTTTGTTCTACACCGGTCTCGCTGAGGTGAGCAGCCCCAACGTCTGCCGTGCTCAGACATGACCGATTGCTTAATTATGTTACCGAGATTATAATGGAGCGGCCTGATTCGAGGTTGTTCACTCTTTGACCAGTCTGCCACAGGTCCACGGCTGACCTGCAAATAACCGGTTACCCGGGGAAGAAGAAGAAGGAGAAGAAGAGGAAGCGGACAACATGACAGAAGGCGGCCAGAAACAACAAGAAAAAAAAATCAGAAGAAACAAAAGAAAAGACAAATAAAAACAACAACAGCGAAGTGTAAAATGCAAACAGCAGTGACCCCCCCCCCCCCTCAAACAAAGCCCTCAAACTGATTGACTCTCGGGTGGTTCTGAGCATGAGACATTGGGGCCTGGGCATCTAGCGTCCAGCCGTATTGTGTCTGGGGTTTGTGCTAATTTTTTATCTTTTTTTTGGGGGGGGGGGGGCTGGGGGTGGGTAGGGATGGGGGTTGGGGGTGGGATTTTAACATCGTGAAAAAATTTTCATATAAATGCAGCCGTGCCATTCCCAACCCCCTTCCCTCCTCCTCCCCACACACACCCAGCCAAGCATACCCACTTCACTTGGTAGAACGAGCTGACAAACACGCCTGAACACTCATGCACGAACAATCGCCTCATTTCCGTTCAATGGTGGCGTGGGGAGAAAATCCATGTTATTGCAGAAAATCCCAGGAAAACGACAATAATAAATCTCTCTCTCTCTCTCTCTGTGTTTGCATGTGTGTGTGGTGGTGGTGGTGGTGGTGGTGTGTGTGTGTGTTTAGGTCTTTATTTCAGGAGGTTCGCTGCCCTTGCTGTTTACACCTTATTTTTTTGTGTTTTTTTATTTTTCTTGTTCTAGTTTCTATGTGCTTTTGTGCAGGGATTAGTTTCTTTTTTAGAATTTTGCCCTGCCAGTGGCCTTGTTCGGTCTATTCTTTTCGACTTTTAACTGCCGAGGTATCTCTAACGTGAGCAACATGCACATGGACCCTCCGAGTTTTTCGTTATCCGAGAAGACTAGGTGCTCGATCCTACCAACCATGGGATCAAGGTCAGGAATTCCCCCCCCCCCCCCCAAAAAAAAATGTTCCAACATGCTTGCACCGACCGGGAATCGAACCCGGTACCTTCGGCATGAGAAGCAAGCACCTTGCCTCTGGACCAACGCGTCCGACTGTGTCTCTGTATGTGTTACTGCACATGCGTCACCAGCCATGACCATCACACTTAACGATCACGTTGATTCGGGGCAGCCAAGTTGATGACGTCAGCGTACTACTCATAAAACAGAGTGGCTTGAAAAGTAGTAAGGAAAGGGGGGAGCACATGGACTAGGGAAAGATATCTGACATATGGCGACACTTTATTTACAAATACTTGCGTTTGGTTTACAAAGACAAAGGCATCATTAATAAACTTCTGAATAATAAACTACGATCATGCTGGTTTGTTTTTATATATCCTTATCTTGAGACATGATTTCTCAAGACATGCAAAAATAATGTTTTGAACGCTTCAAGGGTTGAGCCTTGACGTTAAGCCGTCTGAGCCTGTGAGTTTTGGGAAAGCATGTCAAACGCAATAACCATCATATTATGCGAGGAAAATGCAAAACGTTGGACAGAATATAATAGAACTATAGGACAGAAGGAAGACACCCTACCAGATTAGCCCCCCCCCCCCCATGAAGTTAACTCTTTGTATGCCATGAATTTTTCCATGTTTGCCGATACAGGAAGAAAATAGGGGGGGGGGGCAATGAATGAAGACTAACTATTGCACCATCTATTAATAGCAAGTCAACTTTCTTTCTTCCGGAAACAAAATGCCTAGCTTTCTTATGCACTGATGCATCGGTGATTGGCATAGACATGACCAGCGGAAGAACCGCTATATCGGTGATTGGCACACAAAAAGTTAAACAGTCCACATTCATATTTTAAGACGAATATGTCACCAATATAAAAAAAAAATGACAAAGGAATACACCTGCTATCAAGGACACAATGTCGAAAACCACTTCACCCTTCTCCCCACCCGCTTAACTACCTCCATGGTAATAATAATTGTAAAAAAAAAACAGATTGGATCCCTATGGATCATGTCAAAGGCCACAAGAAGAAAAAGAAGAACGCATCCCTTTCCGGAGCCCCTCCGAGGGCTGACAAAGCTTAAAGAAGGACAAGCAGGCCAAGACGTGGACAAGAACAAGACAACCCATTAGGGAGCCCTTCTAAGGATTAAGAAAGCCAACAGAACAACAGAAACAACAACACTAAAACCAAGAACAAGGGAAATAATCACTAGAAAAAGAGAAGTGCAAATGCCAAGGGCAGAGATCCATTGAAAAGCAAGACCTCAACACACTGGGTGGCGTAAAAAATTATTCCTTTGGGGAGGGGAAGGAGGTGGGGGTCCGGATTTTTGTTATTATTAGCCGTGTCTCCCACGAATTTGGACCGTTCTGGCTAATTAGTTAAGCCCAATCCTAGCCCAAGCCCAACCTTTACCACAAAAGTTAAACTTGAACTATTTCAGTTCTATTGGGTGACGATCGTGATGTTACTGATGTTGAACTGATGTAGATGACAGGCTTTGGACTTCTAGCTGCCGCTGTTGTATTCATTCATGCTGTTGTTGGGGGAATGCGGACAACTTACAAAGCCGAAGAGACAAAAAAAACGTGGTTGTGTTGACTGTTTTGCTGTGGCTTACTATGTAAGATACCACGGTCTCCTCACAACAAAGGCCATTATTCATGCTGATGTAGCGGGTACGGGCGAAAGTGTGGTGATTTTTCTTTAACAGCGATGTTTCTCTTAAGGTATAGCCGAGACACAGGATACCGCGACTGTTCAATTCGCCAAATGCCGACTTGCGAGAGTATTAAATTTAGATCTATCCATGTCAACAACGCAACAATTCGAACTTTACCACTTCATAATTGAACCAAAAAAGACTAGTACGACAGAGCTCTGACAGTAGTACTCATCGTGTTTATACGCGCGCAAGTTGCGGATATAATTGAAAAAAGGAATGGTCCCGGCGTGGTGTTTACCGGCCACGGAAGGAAATCCAGCGGTCTCTATGACAGCCATATAGGCCCTTGGGCATCCTTGATCTGTCTGGTTAATACCCTGCACCTTTTTTACACATACACATTGATACTCACCTACAAACACACACTCCAGTCTGGCCAACGTTCCCAGTGACAGTAATTGTTGAATATGATGCCCTAAACATATTATAACATGACAATGAAATTACAACAACAGAATAAAAAAATAAACAAGGAACAAAACAACAGCCACAAACAACGCGCAAATCATCATTTATATGTCGCAATTGCCCTACGTGGTTTATCAAAACAAGAGGAAAAGACACACACACAAACATTGAGAAAGAGAGAGAGAGAGAGAGAGACATAGAGAGAGAGAGAGAGAGAGAGAGAGAGAAAGAGAGAGAGAGAAGAGAGAGAGACAGGAGGAATGAGCTGGATGAAAGGGTGGAAAGGAAGGAAACAGAGAGAGGGAGTGACCGAGAGTGAGAGAGAGAGAGAGAGAGAGAGAGAGAGAGAGAGAGAGAGAGAGAGAGAGAGAAGAGAGAGAGAGAGAGAGAGAGAGAGAGACAGACAGACAGACAGACAGACAGAGTACCAAGAGAAAGTTCCCAATTTCTCACACCCACCCAGGGCCACACCATACATACACTTTGATCTACAACCGTCCCTTTGTCAAAATGCGAGAATCTCCATTAGGCGTCTCTATGACAACTTCCGGTTAGACAGGACGCCATCTTTTCCCATCCGCTTCCAGTTAGCGTAAATTAGGTCAGATATCGATACTCCACTGTTGATATTGTGTGGTCTGCGATGTTTTTTGACATTTCCTCTTTCCTCTGGGACTAGACGGGGTGAGATTTACGTCTGGGTGAAATAGATCTATCACTTACTTTCATTGTTCAAAAACGGACAAAGGATAACCGACCGGGTAACTGACCTGTTCTGACCTTCGGTAACATTGATCTCATTGCAACTAGTGGTCTGTATTTGAAACACATCGCCTGCGCCTAAATTTTGTATTTTTTAAAATACAACTAGCGGACCCGAGCGCAATATAGGCTAGGAAATGTATGAAAAATATTCATGTCAACCTAGGCAAAATTGCAACATAATGCCTGACTGCAGATTCGTGTTGGATTAGGTCTTCATTAAAACATAATTATCAAAAGTCCCCAGAGGTCCCAGAGTCCCTTGACGTATTTTAAGCGTCATATTTCATAATTATCATAAATACTAAGGATTATATAGGAAAATATAAGTTAACTAGGGAAAACAGCTGTATGGCAGCAATAAACCTTGCAAATTGTTTGTCTCAAGCCCAGCATTATCTAGATTTAGGTCGCATTAATAACGGTACTCGGAGCCGATTCAAAGATTAACAGAACCACAATTTCTTGCAGAAAACAGTAACAAACTCTCTTCCCCCCCCCCCCCTCTCTCTTATGTACTTAAATATACTTTCATCCTGTACAAAACATACACGTTTTATCTATTTTAAATCAGCTTTGGTTGCTTGACAAGACTCGGATAAGACAGTTTTGTGTTTTGGACACTTCCCGGATAAGACAAAAATATCTTAAACTAATGAAAGGTCATAAAGCGCGTTCCGTATCGTTTCTGTACTATCCATTACGCCAGGCTTTGCAACATACAGCGTTTTCTTTTTGCCACATATTTACTTCAGTGATTCATTGTGTACACACCATACCATTGTTTATCTTATCACTAGCGCTGCGCTTGACTTGAAGAAATTGTTCCCCCATCTAGGCGCCACGAATAGACCGAAACCCGGATAAATGTTACCAAATGTGGTCTGACCAAGGGTAAACTTTATTTGGACTTGTGGAAAACATTAACCTTTCAGGTTGGGTGGAGAGTAGAAGTTATGTTTCTATGACAGGATAGGAAAGAAAAGAATGTGGAAGGAATAGGGATTGGATGGATGAATGGATGGATGGATGGATCGACGTCTCGGTAGACCGATGGATGGGTGGGTGTGTGGCTGGACGGCGGATGGACGAACGAACAGACGGGCGGACGGACGGATCGATGGACAGATGGGTGGTGGGTGGATGGTTGGATGGATGGATGGATGGATGGACAGATGATGGATGGGTGCGTGGATGGACGGATGTCTCGATAGATGGATGGATGAATTGATGGTTGGATGGATGGATGAATTGATGGATGGCAAGACGGATAGATGGACGGGTGGATGGGCGGGCGAATGAACAAACGGACAGATGGATGGATGGATGGATTGACGGTTGGATGGATGGATGGATGGATAGATAAATGGAAGGATGGACGGATGGATGAATGGATAGGTAGATGGGCATCTTTCTCCAGTGCAGTACCAGAAATCTAAGACTACAAAGCCACCGATACCTCATGCGACCGACCGACAGACAGACAAATAAACAGACAATAGGTCTTTATCTAGACAACCCCCCCCCCCCTCCTCTCCCCGATAGCTTACAAACGAAATATGCTCTGTGTCACAGACCTCCCTCAGACTGTGGACATACTGAAGATTTTTATTATTCTCTTGTTGCCACAAACACGTCACCTATATCAGTGGTCCCTAACCTTTTTTATTGCCGTGGACCGATCACCATTTGATAATTTTTACCGCGGCCCGCTGAGGGGGGGGGGGGCGGATGTGGCGATAAATCCATATTTCAAATAGGACTCATGGTATTGTCTGTTAAAAGCTTTCTGTTTCTTTGATGCCCTTACCTTGGCACTCACCAGAAAATAAATAAAATTAAAAACCACGACCAGAAGAGACCACGGACGACGACAACGGAGCCAACGAGAAGTACTACACAAGAGAAAAACATAATCAAGAACAGGGGGCCAACAGCATTATGCTGAGGCCCCCGAGAAACAAAAAGATCTCATAGATGTTGAAGGCCCTTCTTCTGTCTCTTCACTGGGCCTTTTCCTTTGCGCAAGGAAACTTTCTAACGACGCCTGTTTCGTATTCATTTTTTGGCTAATATATGGGTTAAATTTCAGCCCTTAAGTGATCGAGATGTGACCTGGAAAATAAAAGGAAAAAAAAAATAGTTAAACTCAGATAGTAGATAAAATGGAAATAATTAAATGTTTCTTATGCGATCCGGTACCAATTGATCCGCGGACCGGTACCCGGGGGGTTGGGGACCACTGACCTGTATGATAGACAGACGTTTACGTCACCGATACCTCAGACCGCCCCACAGACTGACACACTAGAAGACACATAATATTTCTGTGTACAGACACATCTTCCAGACAGTAGAATATCCTCTAGGTCACAGGCCTAGATCAAAGCAGTTTGTCATTTTACCAGCTGATCTTCAATGACGCAAAATGAAACAATGAAAAAAACAACAACAAATCCAAATTAGGGGGGTTATTGCCCGTTAACAGGCTCAAAGGGGAGTAAGCCTAGTCAAATCACCTTCATCCCCTGACTAATGCCCTGATTTTTTCCCTTTCCCTTTTTCTTTTTGGCACATTTCATTTACATCACTAAAATTGAGATACAGACGGTCGAGCAAAGCTCCACCGTCATTCAAAGTAAAAGCAATCTTAACAATTTTGGCGATACAGAAATTCTTATTCGACAGGTGAAATCAACGCATTATCTAACTAAGGTGTGGTTCTTATCAAATTGTTTCACAGTTCCGATCTATTCTAACTCCTTATCATAATACTGAAGCCTCAAACGTTTAACCTCGAATTTCTCAGTTGTGGAAGAAATGCAGTTGGAAGAAACCAGAACTAGGGTCGCGATATTTACAGTAACTTTTTATTTTATAGGAGATTTTATAGGAGATTTTGTTTTCAATCATCTTCTAAAACACACACACACACACAAAACAGCAGCTCAATTTAATCTCTGACGTCAGGCGAAGCTATTCAGTTGCCAGTCAAAAACCGATTACAGAATGGACTTTTGTCCTATTTTAGCCTTTTCCTTCTTAATTCTACAGAGCAATAATCTGATTCAGCCAACAGTGGAAATTTCAATGTCGATCCTCCACTCGGGATAGTGTTGGTCATGTAGCAGAGAGTGATAGCGCACTGACTCCAGTGTGTTTTGCGCCGGTTTTTGACTCAAGACTTTGAACTTCTTTTAAATGAACGAGCGAGACAGTCTTGTTCCACTTTCACTAGTGGGCCAGGTCTCGTTTAACTACCTACACGATTCACATTTCTCACCAAAGCCGAGGCAATGCATACCTGATTCAGTGTACCCCGGCCTTCAGTTAGAAGCCTACGGGTATTCGCCACGCACGCATCAAGAATGTGAATATTGTGCACACTGGAGTTGTGAATTCGGGAAAATCCCATCCCGTCGAGAGATCATAACTGGTGCCGGTGACAGATTACAAAATGTTTCCCATGATAGAACGCCCCACCCCTTTCCATTTTTCTCCCTCCTCTCGAGAGACAATCTGAGATACTACAGAATTTATGGTCATTTTTGACGACCCCTCAGAGCCCTCCCCCCTCCCGTCCCTAGCCCAAGGCAAGAGGATTTAACATCCAATTAATTTCCAGAGAGGGTGGTGGTGGTTACATCTTGATGGCTGTTTGTGAAAGATGCCTTGAGAGAGAGAGAGAGAGGGAAGAGAAAGAGACAGTCGGAGACAGCGATATAGATAGATAGATAGATAGATAGATAGATAGATAGATAGATAGATAGATAGATAGATAGATAGATAAGGTGAGAAAGATAAATAGGAGATAAAGAGAGACAGACAGAGAGAGAGAGAGAGAGAGAGAGAGGAAGAGAGAGAGAGAGAGAGAGAGAGAGAGAGGCAGACAGATGGGGAGGGGGGAAAGAAATCACAATGACGTCAAAGACGACTTGTCGTTCAGTGGGCAGTTATCCCCGATAATAAGATCATTTTCGTCTGGAGAGGCGCTTGAACCACAGCCACACGTATCTTGCTACGACAGGAAAAGCGACGTTCTAGCCCTTTGATCTTGACACCCTGACCACAATTAAGTCCTCACTAATTGGAGAATACATCATGAGACAGGAATATATCACGCCAAACTTGTTTCTTCTAGAGGGAGATAGGACTGTGCTTTACAATGACCTTCTCTGCCAGACGTCTATTGCCTGTTTTATGTGACATATCCATATAGACCCCTTGCTTCGTGAATGGAATGTTACATCTCATCATTTCCTAGTCCCATTATCTCTCTATCTATCTATCTATATCTATTATCTATCTATCTATCTATCTATTTATCATCTATCTGTCTGTTTGTCTATCTATCTATCTATCTGTCTGTCTACCTACCTATCTATCTATCATCTATTTGTCTATCTATCTATCTATCTATCTATCTATCTATTATCTATCTATCTATCTATCTATTAATTCGGTCGCTTATCTGTCCATATCGATCTATCTGTTCGCGTGTCCACTCCCATCTACTCATTCATCCATCTTTCCGCCCATCCATCCATTCGTCCATCGACACATCCACCCGTTCATTCATTAATCCATCCATCTATCCATCCACGAATACCCACATGTATCTATCGCTCTCCATGCAATTTTACATGCAACTAACTCTTCATATGTCTTGCACCAATCTCTACGTCTTTTCAACCATCCCTCGAGCCATCCACCGATCCACCCATCGACCTGTGTCCATCTATCCATGCACGCAATTACTCATACAAGAACCATACATAAGTGCACCGATCCACTCATCAATCCATTTTTTATATCGGTCTATCCATCTATCTAATGCACCCAAGTATTCTATTCACCGACCCATCCTCATTGTCCTTTACCGTTTGAATAATTCATCCAGCTGTAACTATCCTGCCCCTCTCTTAGCCTTTGATCTATCGAAGGATTCCATTTGCATGTCTGCTGCTTTGATTGTGCGTGTGTATGTGTGTGTGTAAGAAATAGATAGATAGATAGATAAATAGATAAATAGATAGATAGATAAATAGATAGATAGGTAGATAGACAGACAGACACAGATAGATAACAGACAGACACAGATAGATAGACATACAGATAGATAAATAGACAGACATACAGATAGATAGATAGATAGATAGATAGATAGATAGATAGATGGACAGACAGACAGATAGAGAGGCAGACAGACAGACAGACAAATGGATAGATAGATGGACAGATAGACAGATAGACAGATAGATAGATAGATAGATAGATAGATAGATAGATAGATAGATAGGTAGATAGGTAGACAGATAGATAGATAGATAGATAGCTAAACACAGATAGATAACAGACAGACACAGATAGATAGATAGACAGACAGACAGATAGATGGATAAAGAGATAGACAGAGAGGCAGACAGGCAGGCAGACAGACAGATAGACGGACAAACAGACTGTCGATCAGACAAACAGACAGACACACATAATGGTAATATGATGGAAATGTCGGCGTGAAATAGGAAAACCACGACAATCAATTTGTATGGCTCCTGACTGACAGAGCCAGATAAGTGAGGATTCGACCTGAGAGGTCTCAAGGATTTCACCAGAGAATACCAGCTATAATTACATGTCTGCAGCTGGGCTGGGGGTGTGGAGAAGGAAGTTAATTGTTTTTGCTACAGATCTGCCAGGTGTCCGGTTCTTTACTTTGTGCACCTCACTGAAGTGAAGTTAGTTTTGTGGGTGTATGTGGTCAAGAGGCAGTTCGCTCTTGTACCTCTCTTTCCATTTCAATTTGTCCCTCTCTCTGTGTTTCCCTCACTCTGTCTGCTTCTCTCTCTCTCTTGTTCTCTTTATCTGTCTTTCTGTCCATCTATGATTTGTAAATTATGTATCAAATCACCTTTCCTTCCTTCCTTCCTCTACCCATCACACCCCCTTTCTCTTTCTCTCTTTATGATACTTTATCTGTCCGTTTGTCTATCTACGATTTCCTTCCTCCCTTTATCTATTCATCACCCCCATCCTCTCTGTCCGTCTCTCTCTCTCTCTCTCATTCTCTTTATCTGGCTGCCTGTCTATCTATGTCCGGTAAATTATGTATCAATTCATAGTTCCTGCCTCCCCCCCTCTATCCATCACCCACCCCTCTCTGTCTGCTTCTTTCTCCCTCTCTCTCTTATTCTCTCTATGTGTCTTTCTGTCTTTAACTTACGTACCAATCCCGCTTCCGTCCTTTCCTTCCTAGCTCTCCCTCCCTCCATCAACCGTTCTCTCTCTCTCTCTCTCTCTCTCTCGCTCTTCCTCCCTCTGAGAGATTGCCATAATAACACACTTTCAAGACGATGATGAACAGGAAAAGAGAAGGAGAAAAAAAAAAAAAAAAAGAAAGAAAGAAAAGAAAAACAGGTGGAAGTGAAGAAAGTGTAAAAAAAAACAAAAACAACAGGAATAAGACAGGAAGACAGTAAGATGATACACTATTGTAGACAAACACAGACACAAATTGAAAACAGATCGATAAGAAGAAAGAGAAGCAGAAAAGTAGATCTACGTCTAGTCTGTCCGTCCGTGCCTTATATCACATCAGCGTTGCTGTAAATACAATTAACGACTGTTCAGCCCGGCTCGTATGTGCCAAAAAGGTATCAGGCGGATGCACGTGAGTCGAATAGGTTAGAATGAGCGAGGCCAGGCTTTGGAATGGGTTGAGGAAATTCAGGTTAGTGACGGCTGGAGGGTACCCAGACACCTGAATACATGTGTGGACATGCTGGCGCTTTGAAGATGATATCCCCTTCTGTTCCTTCTCACAGCTGGTAGACAAAATGTAGGTCATGACTTCCGCCGATGGAGTGAAACCGGACTATCTTTGGTGATGGCACTGGGGTATGTGCCATGGATACGTTGAATATGGAAGAAAAGCATCTGCAGACACTCAAACTGAGAGAAAACCCATTAAGAATTGTTGATTGGAAGAAAACTACTTCGTTGCGCCTATCAGAGAGAATATTTATTGCCCCGATACGCTGGATTTGAGAGGAAGTGACTTGGATAGGAAAAACTTGGTAAATTATTATTTAAGCACTCTGATTTGGGGATAAATCACTTGGATACGCTGAATATGGAAGTATATTATGTTTCCTAGTAGAGCATACGCTACCAGGGCATCAATATCATAATTAATATTTTATGTAATTTGCCTGAAAGGCATTTTGACTGCACATTCGATGCGACCTTGTTCCTCGAAATTACCACATGTATGCGTACAAAATCACTTTTGAGTAGGTAAGTAAAGTATAGCTCTGCATACTATCATACTTTCTCAAAATCGCCATACATATGTCCGTACATGAGTGCGTTGGCGTGTATGGCACTGCGGACTCCACAAGACTGGAACTCCCTTCGATTTAAATGTCAGTTCCACGTGACGAAGACGCTGGACTCCAATGATACTATCGACAAGTTGTTGTGGGTGACAGTTTGACTGACCGCAAGAGCTCATCCTATGGATTAGCGTGAGACGTGCACTCGAGTCTTGGCTAAGTTTAGAGCTGCGTGCCCGATATTTCAAAAGCTGACATATTTTGCCGGAACGGCGAGACACGATTATTTCCAGGCGGGCACGAGCCGATTTTTATCAGCCAACTGATTGGATTTTGACGACACGACATCGTGCCTCAGTCGGATCCAACCAGTTGGCTGGTGTCGAGGTCTCATTGAAACTGTATGTGCTGACGCCATTATCCTATATTATGAGTGAATTTGAGTTTGGAGAAAACAGGTTCACACGATAACAGTCACACTGTGCTTGAAAAAAAGAAAGGCGATAGACAGAATGTAGCAGGATGGTAGGACAGAAGGAGACTTGACCAGTAGCGCCCACCAATGACCCGCGTTTCAGATAATAATGTCTACTTAGGTTATGTAGTCAAAACACTGACAATGGCAATTTCTGTTACGACGGTAACAGGTAACCACTTCCGAAAGCGTCGTGCAGCCACTGTGCCAATGAAAAGATGGATGTGGCCGACGAACCAAATCTAATCCTAACCTTAACCGTTGCCCTCTTTTCCCCAAACTTCAGTGGGCAACCCAGCCAATTTGGCCACCTGGCCCAAATAATCACACCATAAATATCAACTATACATTAGGAGAGAGCTTGGCGGGGGGGGGGGGGTGGATAATCCCACAATCGTTTCGTACCAGGGCGGTGACATGAAAATCCTCCCAAAAAGAATAAAACTGGAGCGTCCAGTAGGGCTTGACACAATCGTATATGAAAAGACCAACCACAAGTTAAGAAGCCATTTCGTATTCATTCAATCATTTCAGGAAAATCTTTCTTTTCATTACTTATTTATTTTTAATTCTTCATTTTGTTGTTGTTATTTGTTCGAATGTGGGACTTTGAAAATTACATTTGTTTTTCTTTATTTTGTTTTACCACATTAAAAGTTGAGGCAAACTGATAGAGAATGAAATGCCGGAAATCGAAACAGCGCAAGATGTCAGTTCCCTGCTGACACAACTGCAGCCATTCGTGACTTGAAATAAATATAACAGGATTGGGATCCATGCAAACAATACTTCCCGTAAACACTTGGATTAGTTTTGACAATGGATTAAACTCCAGCAATTAATTGTTATTCAGGTGTTCGTGCTTGTGTATGCGAGGGCAGTGATAAAGACAGATGGGAGATGTTCAATTGTCCCTTGCCTGGTTAGAAGTCTTTGTGTTATTCAGTGGTTCTCAAAGTTTTTAAATGTGGAACTCAACAGTGTATCCTAAATGGCGGCGGTGGATCGTCGACCTGCCCTGTTTGAATATTTCACGACCTTAGTTCTCGTTTGTTCTGTCTACTTTCCGTAAATAGAAATGAGATCTCTTAGCATGTAGAAGAAATATAACAATTGTACACTTTGACTCTTGTTTAAAATACGTTGTAGCAGTTAGCACGCTGTTGTTACAGTTCCGATTTATTCTAACTCCTTATCATAATACTAAAGTCACGAACATTTAACCTCGAACTGCTCAGTTGTGCAAAAAGGGGGAGCTGGAACAAACATGAACTAAAGGGGGAACTTACTGAGTCTAAAATGTATCTATTTTATTAGTTTAGTGTTGAACAGTTATTACCAGACAACCCCTGTGACCCGTTGGTTTGAGAGATTTAAGTTTTCTTTGTCTGAACTCGAACATTCATTCCAACAGCAAAAAGAAGAACGTCTGTGTTCTAATATTATATAAGTCCCACACAAAAGTATAACGTTTGGCTGCCATGAAGATGGTACCCAATTTTAGGGTGAGCTGTAGATCCTAAATTTTCAGTTACTCCTACATCCCAGGCAAAGTCTATTGGTGACGGCAGAAGAACCAAGAATAACAACCACTTTTTTTTTTTTTTGCGACCTCAGTACTTGCTTGTTCCAACTCTTCTTTTTGCTCAACTGAGAAATTCCATGTTGAACGTTTGCGGCTTTAGTATTATGATCAAGAATTAAAATAAATAGGAACTGTAAAACAGCTTGATAAGTGCTTCAACGTCTTTTAAACCAGTGTCAAAGTGTGCATTAAATTTGTTACATCTCTTCTACACACTAAAAGATCTCCAGTTTTTTCAGAAAATGGAGACAGACCAAACAAGAATTGAGGTCACGGTTTGAATGTCTGCAGTGAAGGGAGTGAGTGTACATAATTACATGTATGTATTTTGGGGTGGAGGAGAAAGGGAAGTCACCATTGCACCGATCGTTCAAGGGGCACCACTCCAGACTGAAAAGCACCTCAATAAAAAGTTAAGCTGGTACTGATGAAGAGATGGCTGCGTATTTGAGTGTACAAACAGGTGAACAGAACGACAATTTTAGCAGTGCATAGATCAGCGCTTGACTATATTTTATGTTCAATGTTGGATCTTATTTTTATTGTAATACGAATGCCGTGTAACGCTACTACCCTGGCGGTCGTGGTAGGTCGTTTTCTGTTTTGGGGGGGGGGGGGTGAGACACGCTGGTTTAATTGACTCACTCTCATCCTGTTTCGTGAGAGAAACCCGGAGAAACAAATCACCAGCGTGGCCAGGTGTGAAAGGGAACTCGGGTATGCGTGAGGGCAGTGGCAGGAAATGGCAGATAAATGGGCTTGACGGTGGTACAGGTACGGACGTTCTCTTTTCAACACTTGTACATGTGTACAGGAATGTCTCGGGGTTGAAAGACGGGTATCAATTACCAGAAAGTAATTCGACCAAAAAAAAAAAAAGTAAACTAAAAAATTAACGGACGGTAAGGAGAGTCAGTGAATGAAAGAAGGAGCGTGGTGGTGGTTTTGGGAGGGGGGGGTGAATGGGGGTGGGGAGGGTGGGATGGGGGTGGACAAAGAAGAACCTCAAATGTATCGGAAAGACGAGTCAAGAAACGCTGAGGATAGGATTTAGGTGAATGGCTTCATCACCAGAGACAGATCCCCAGAGTAAACCCGCAGGTGTACGCACATATGAAGTATACGAAACATTATAATAAGCAGAGAAACCTGTGGGGTCGCAGCAAGGCTTGAAGCGAAGTCAAAATATGGCAAAAAGAAAAAGTTGTAGCTAGCAAAATCTCACGTAAAAGACAATGCCAAAACGACACAATAAAACCCAAAGGAAAAATGACGACAAAGCAAACTTTCGATGTTAAAACCTTCATCGGGGAAAAAAATAACAGATTGGCAAATTGAACCAACAAAACAATTAAAGAATTTAAAAAAATCTATTAAATCAATACGAGTCCCTAACTGCGAACCCTGATTTGGATTTTCGGAGCGCAGCATATCCGTCGATATGGAGGCTTGAAGACTTTGTCTTCCCTTTTTCCTTTGCGCTTTATTGTATTGTTTTGGTATTACAGTATTTCCCGTATTTCTTACGCGAGGCTTTACTATAGACAACTTTTTCTCATTGCCATATTTTGACTCGGCATACGAAGAATAACGTCTAAAATCCCCGTACTGGCCGCTCACTCTTCAGGTGGGTGGTTGGTGGACGCTTCTGGAAGGGTGTCCGTCTGTTCTATCATTCCGTTATATTCTGTCTGTCGTCTTGCTTGTCCTAGCACAGTGTGACCGTCATCACGTCGATGTCCCTTATCCAAACTCAAACTCAAAACTCATCCTTCACAGGCTGTGGGGACCATAATGGCACACTGAATGAAGCCACTGATCTCTCTTTGTTAGCGAATCACTTTGTAAATGTAATGTACGTTATCCTAGATTAAATTTATTTTGTGTACGTATTTCATATTTTGAATACTTCTTTGAGCCCATTTGAGAAATTGGCCTTAGTGTCATTGCAGCCCAGTTACAACTGGAGCAGACACGTTATATCATATCATCAGTTTCCCTGTCTGGAACAGACATTGGCGATCATGGCTCTCCACTCGGATCTGTCACGCCAACCTCAAGAAGGAGTTGTTGTTGTGAAGTTTATTTGTTGTCCATGAATTAAGACTTTCAGTGAAAGTTTTTCTCTGTCTACCATTGCTTTTCCTTCCTTCGATCTTCCCTGTGACTGCTAGATGTTCGAGGCTCCTAAGGGGACAGATGTACCCTAGAAATTTCAGTTGCCTCTGTCTTATTGTTTTAATTAGTGATCTTTTCAGATCATAGTAAATAATCATAGTAAAAATAAAACAACTCACTTATTTGTTTATGGACAAACTCAGGTCTGGCTCCTACCATTGACAATACACTCACAAATAGAATGATGCCCAAGCGCCAACTTTAATTGCTGGTACCAGATTTACTTATTTATATAACAGACAGTAGAATCGTTCAATCTCACTTGACTCCAGTATTAATTTGTCTGAATTACTGTCTGGGCGCAATAATTCTAATGAATGTCAGTTACGCTTTAGCTTATTGTTATAATAATAAAAATGTTAGGGACCCCTCCGCGCCCCCTCCCCGAGGGTGGAAAAAGGGGGAGGGGGGGGGGGGGAGGGGTGTTTATATTTTCGACAAACTTATGTACTGATATTATTTTTCCCCTCACAGAAAATAACTTCGGTATTGTTAAAATAAAAAGGTGGGAGAGTAGCAAATTTTGAAGTTAAGATAAAGGTTAGAATTAGGTTTAACTAACTGGTCGCCGCAACCCATCTTTTGTTAATTCTATGGCCACAGTAAACAGTCTTTTCCTTGGTGCTATGGCCACAATGACCGGTCCTTTCGTTGGCGCTATTGCCACAATAACCTGTCTTTTGTTAGCGCTATGGCCACAATAACTCGTCTTTTGTTAGCGCTATGGCCACAATAACCCGTCATTTGTTAGTGCTATGGCCACAATAACCCGTCATTTGTTAGTGCTATGGCCACAATAACCCGTCATTTGTTAGTGCTATGGCCACAATAACCCGTCATTTGTTAGTGCTATGGCCACAATAACCCGTCTTTTGTTAGCGCTATGGCCACAATAACTCGTCTTTTCGTTAGTGCTATGGCCACAATAACTCGTCTTTGTTAGTGCTATGGCCACAATAACTCGTCTTTTTGTTAGTGCTATGGCCACAAAAACTCGTCTTTTGTTAGCGCAATGGCCACAAAAACTCGTCTTTTCGTTAGTGCTATGGTCACAATGATCTTTATTCGGAAATTGGCCCCAAGTTGATGATAAGGTTATTTATAGGGGACTGCAGACTAAATATAAAGCAGAATCTAGGAAAAATTGGGGTGCATTCAATTTTCAGCTGTTAACGTACTATGTAAAATGCTACGGTCGGTCTCCTCGCAAACAGCCTAACAAAAATACCATTGTCAGAATTTTGGCTGCATGACCCAAATAGGCTCCTACATAAATATAATCGTTTCCCATGTAAACTCAATAATTTGAAACCGGTCTCTGATACCTTTTCTTTGATCTCTTGTTTATTTTTTCCTGTGTAAGTAGGTCACGCCGTGTGTCAGATTCCTCTGACTGTGGGTAAATACATAGCTGGTTCAAACAGCTGATTGCCGCAGGGAAACTCAAAACAATAACATGATTCACAACATCAAAAGAAGATGTTTACTATGAGAACTACATTGGTGCCAGATAAAACAGTTTGTTTGGGAATAATGATTTGTTATTATATCTGTGGTTTAAAACGAACTTCAAGCATTTACTTGATTAGTTTAACATTTTAAAGGGCATGTTTATCTATATCTATCTATCTATCTATCTATCTATCTATCTATCTATCTATCTATCTATCTATCTATCTATCTATCTATCTACCTATCTACCTATCTATCTATCTATCTATCTATCTATCTATCTATCTATCTATCTATCTATCTATCTATCTATCTATCTATCTATCTATCTATCTATCTATCTATCTATCTATCAATCTATCTATCTTTCTATCTATCTATCTAACAATTCAGAAAGTAAGTTCATATCTAAGTACTGTAGTATCAGTTCAGTTATTGGATCATTCAAAATCTGGAATAAAAGATGCAGGTCGTATAATAGGAATTATTAACTCTATTTAAAAACATGTTCCAGTTTTGCCCACCCCTTCCATAGAAGAGATAAAGTAAAGCCACCCACCATGGCACAATTTCCACTTAGATATAGTGTTTCGATATTGTATCTGTACAGTCTGTATTGTATTCACATGGAAATAAAGAATTTATATCTAATCCTCTCTCCCCCTCCTTCTCTCTCTCTCTCTCCCTGTCTCTCTGACTATTTTTCACACACCCCAAGCCGATAACAATCTGTCACTCTTAGGCCTACCCCCATCTCAGCCCCACCCATTTTAGGATAGAAGGAATAAAAACAGAAGCTGTTGTATCATATCAGCAAAGATAAACAGTTTATTCCTAGTCTTAATTCTTTTTCAATTATAGGGGGTGGAGAAAAATCTTGTTCTGGTTTTCACATTTTGTTTCTTAGCCTGACAAAAACCTATAGAGACGGTAAGTTAGGTTTATTTTGCTGTTGTTAGGGGTGTGGAGGTATTTCACATGGTAATCTATAGCGAAACGGTTATTATTTGTTTTACTTTCATCTATAACAGGAGTGGCCAAACTTGTTTAGGGTAAGAGCCACATACGACAAATTTCAGATGTCCGAAAGCCACAAGGAACAAAATTTAGACACACATTTTTAGTGTTACATACACATTCTGTCATAAAACTTTTATATAGATATTAAGAAATACTTTATATACAACAATATCTACTCATGTATGTAGTTTTTAAACTGTAAATTTGTATCAGTTTCAGTAATCACAAAGTGTGCATACATACCAAATGTTTTCAAAATCTTGACACATGATTGTTTTAACTATACAGAACGTTTTAAATACGGTACTGAACTAAGGGTACATCTAAGAAGAACATGCGAACTTGCACTTCAGTAACAAAATTAGACTGCCAAAAATAAAACTAGCTCAACCAACATAATTATTTCCAGAGCCGCTTATTGAAGGTCAAAGAGCCGCAGCTGGCTCGCGAGCCGTGGTTTGACCACACCTGATCTATAGTTCTTTCTCTTTTATAACTCATTGTATACTGTTCTTGTTACTTGTTATTGTCGTAAGCGGGTTTTGCAGGAATAATTTTGAGGAGTCTGAGGTTGAAGGGTTAAGTTGGGGGGAGGTGGGGTATCGTGCTTCCATAACTAACAACTGGCAGGAAGTCCACCACAGAAATACAGGCTAATTACATACACGTTGTTTTTTTTCATCTGATATAGAAAATCATATAGAAAATCATACTGCAATCTTGGGGGTACAAAAAAAAATCGATAAAATGTGTAAATTGGTGCGGGTCGTTTGACAGAAAACATGATTCCACATTGCCATAAGGTTTAACCCTTAAAGGGTTCCCAACCGTTTCCGTCTCGTTTACCCGTGGGAACTTTTCGAGAGTCAGTGTACACCCTACCGCGTTTTCATTCAGTAAATTCAGTTAGATCTAACCATTCTGCCGTTATATTTAAGCAACCGACAGAGGGTATAATGTACAAATTCACAATCAGCAAATTTAACCCATGGGTAGACGAAATTCGCCAAATTACTTTCATGACAGTCTATGAGAATTGTTGCCTTCAAAGAGATAAAAGACAGTCAGTTCTCATGAAAAGAAAAAAAAATGACTGTCATGTATATTATCGAAATGTGACCGGTTCAAATCACACCTGATTTCAACTTTTGTATGTGGCCGCCTAAGGAAAATTTGTAACGAAATAATATCATATTACTGCAAAGGATATGTATACCTTTACCTACATTTTCAAAACTTTTATTTATTTTCACGATCCAGTTCCATCCCTAATATTACGCAATATTTGTTTTTGTTCAGTTGAAGACGACGAAAAGACATTTATTTTGGTCGGGTTTCACGTTTCTGCTTTTCATATCGGGACTAGGAAAGAGTAAATCCGGATTTCACACTGAGAGCTGGGTTGGGGGTCTTGGAGAGGTCTGTGCGAATGCATAACTGAGACGTCGAAAGGAAGACTTGTTCTCAAAGAGACGGAAGTGATGTTGTCCACAGCATCCGCTCCGGTATTTTACGGAAAATGACGTATGAAAAACTCTCTTTGCCGGTGCAGCGGTGAGGAGCGGAGCGGGACGGATGCTGTGGATAAGTATACAGAGGCAAACAGTGTTTTACTTTTTCATACGTCATTTTCCGTAAAAATAACGGAGCGGGGCGGATGCTATGGACTCGACCACTTAAAGGGGAGTGAACGAGCTCCAGAATCAGCAAATTTAACCCATACGTAGGCGAGATTTGCACCCCTGGAGATACATCTATGCCAGACTGGGAACCCTTGATATAAAGCAAATCCTTTCTGCATTGGAAGATCAGGATACTTTTTAACGTGTTAGAATGTAATCAGCCTGGGTGGTGAAGGGGAAAAACCAATTCAGTGAATGACAGATTTCTCAACTTGGGGAAAAAAGACAGTGATGAAGAGACAAATGTCTCTCTTTCTCTCTTCCCGTCCCTTCCATTGTACCTGGGGTTGGAGGAGCAGACAGGGGGGAGGGGAGAAGAGGAAGGCTTTAAGCAGCTTAAAATGGAGTTAAATTTTGAATGAACGAAACTGTTTTCTCTAACTCTTTTTCCGTACAGTTCATTTCGCTCCCTCTGCCTTTCACTGGTTTTCATTTCTATATTTCTCTCTCCCTCTCTGTGATGTATTTCTCTGTCTATTAAGTGTGTCTGTCTGTCTGTCTCTGCCTTCTCTCTCAGCCTGCTTATCTCTCTGTCTATTTTTCACACATACCAGGACCGTTAGCAATTTATCACTTGAAACACCGGCCCCAACCTCACCCACTGTAGGATCTCTCTCTCTCTCACTCTGATATCTCTCTACCCCCCCCCCCCCTTCCCCTTTTCTGTCTTCCTCTGTTTGCTTCTCTCCCTCATACTCATACACACGTGCACAACACTAAGAGTCATTGAAAGGAGGAAAGGGCAGGAACACAAAGACAAAAACACTTAGAAGCATCCCCGGCCCCCAACAGAAACTGCCTCGCCTTTGTGTGTCGAATGGTGAGTACTTTTCTTCACGCGAGAGTTCACCGACAGGTCTGTTTCCTGTTCTCGCTTTCCTCTTTTCATCCTTGACCTAAATTGAAAAGTTTCTTTTTAATGAATAGGAGGGAGCTGTTTCCGGTTCCCGAGATGAGACACGGGAGGGCGAGGGGGGCAGGAATGGAAAATGGAGAGGGGGTGAGGATGACTGCAGGAAATGATGTCTGTACCAGGTAGACAGGTTTATCAGTGCGGGTGCGCGTGTGTGCATGGCCGCGCAGCGTTTGTCTAACACACCGGTGGGGGAAAAGGGGGGGGGGTGCAACAGCTGAGTTTTGCACTACAGCGACAGTGACAGAAATACAGGAGTTTAGCACTGAGAAAATTCACAGTGCGCTACACTTCTATGCAACACTTCGGGTCTTCAGTGTGTAGATTAATTAAATTTCCAGCTTGTAATACAAAAATTCTGATAGATTGAACTACATGAACTCTCGTCTCAAATTCCTCTTCAGTTTTAAAAAAAACATAGGTATCCATAATGAAATCCCAGATATTTTTCTTCTCCTCCCCCGGCTTCATAGAAGTTTTCAAGAACAGATCTCATCCCCTGGCTATTGGTCAATCATATTTCCACTGCATCATACTATAATGGAGCTAGAGGGTGAACACGCAAGCACCTAAAACTTCGTGATTATGTGTCCAAAAATTATGAAATTGTATGAACGATCTCAATTTTTGAGAATAAATTACAGGGACACACCCACTGTGGACAAAACTCAGTCTTTCATATTATATATACTAGCTGAGCTGCCCGGTCCTACCTGGGCTAAATCTGCTTATTAGTTTCAGTTTTGGGTGATTATAATTGATCTGCGTCAGGTTGCCCGTTCCCTTTATTTTTTTTTTTGTTGCTATTGTTTGTTAGTTTGTCTGTAGATGAGTTTTTACTGCACCCCTTTTGCACGTTGGTGCCCTATGCACCCCCGTCAGCATTTATGAAATTTGCACACGAGTGACGTGAGTGTGTTTACTAGTGAACACATCGCAGGAAGTGACAACGTCATGATTGTGTCCGTGGAAAAGAAAGGATCGGGAGGCTAAATTAGCGACACAATGCAAACTCAAAAAAATGTTTCTCCATCATATCAAGTCCCCAAATCTAAGAAAGAACCTTTTGCAGGTCGAAAGGAAGGCACCTGCAAAATTTCATGCAAATCCGAGCTGTGTAAGCGGCTGTAGGGCTTGTTAAAAATTCGAAGAGTTTTTTTTTTTACTATACTACTAGACTGACAATAAATTTTTGAGCCACTATGGCCCCGCGCACACTATGTTAAAATTAACCACCCGCTCAATGCAAGCAATCTTTTGCGCGGCGTGCAGCCCGGTAAACTCTTTGCCAAGCAAGCAAAAATCTGCGTTTGCACGCCGTGCAGCAGGCGAAACGTGATAGTGCCCGCGGCCCTTAACAGAAACACACTTTGAGCAAGAAAAATCTTAAAGTTTGAACGGAAATTTCGTTCTTCTCCGTTCTTTACACACCGCTGGTCGAAAAGTCATCTGTGCATTCTGCAAGGAATTTGTGGTGTAAGAGTTAGTTCTGTTGAGTCCAAATGTCGCTATTAACGTGACCTAGATCTAGATTATTATTACAAGTTGGACTTTGCAACATTGGTCTTGCTCGGGTCGGCTAGTTTATAAATACAAAATACTAACATTGTGAGCTTTGTGAACTTTAGATTTAAGTAATCCATTTTTGGGAAAAGAAGACGCAATGACTTCCCATACTTTCCTTCTCCTCTTACTGATTCATTGACAACTCGGAAGACAAGCACCCTGCCTGGAACTCAGAACTGGAAGCTTAGACAAAGGCGACCAGCCGAGAGCGGAGTAATGGGGAGGGGGGGGGGGATGGCAGAGGAGTCAAACAGCTCCTGTATCCAGCGTGTTTAAAAAAACATAAAACGTGAGCAATCAGCTCATTGACCAAAGCTGCTCAACTGAGCTCAAGCCAGGTGTGAAATGAAACGTCTCGACTGTTGCATGCATTGCTCATCTACACAAGTCATCCAGGTATAGCAAAAACAGAACCGAGAGACGAGGAGAGAGTGGGAAAAAAAACAAAACAAAGAGAGACAGTGGCGTAGCCTGAGTTGCCAGCACCTGAGGCAAAGCAGGTAATGCCCCCCCCCCCCGACCCGCGGACTGTTATCACTCTTTGAGTCCCTTCCACCTGTCCAGTTTTGAAACCCTTACCCCCCCTCCCCGACACCCCCCCCCCCGAAAAAAAGCACATATACTGTGTTTCAAGAACATGCTGATGTAATCAAAGTGCATTTAAAGCTGCTGTGCTCCTATTTATTTAAAATCGCCAGATGCAAATTGAAATCTCAGTATTGTTAGTTTCCTCAGTCTTTCTTGGCTCATTGCAGATCACTGATATGTTTTGACTGATGTATGTTTTGAGAAACTCCTTTCATAACTGGCAGTTGAATCAGAGATAGTTTTGAACTTTTGCGGCCCGGGACAACCGCTCCTGTGCCCCCCCCCCCCGCCCCCACCCCCCCCATGTTACGCCTCTGAAAAGAGACATTACCAAACAAACAAACAAAAAAAAAAAAACGCTTCTGAGGATTCTCTGTAATGACAGACTTCGGATTGAGTTTCATGTCTTGCCGAGGCAGACTTCAGATGACCCGGCAGACGTGCTGGTCTCCAGGGCAGACAGAACATGATTAAATAGAGTTAGATTTATCTGCAGGTTAAAAAAAGACGCCACCTTTGACTTGTCAAAATAATACAGAAAAAACAACAACAACAACAACTTCAAGTTCAAAGTCAAAGAGCACTGTTTCTCATCTTGTTCATTAAAGGCGCCCATCAAGTAAGACATCAAATCCCAGCAAATAGAGAAAAGGACGAGTTTGTAGGCAGATCAAACAGAATATGTTAAGCTCCAGAATGACAAGAGAAAACATTCAGAAGAAACAGTGCGTTGTTTTGTTTGTTTCATTCGTTTTGTTATTTGATTTACGTGTTCTTCAGGTATAATATCGAACAACTTCAGATTAAGAAAATTCGGCATGGCCAGGTAAACGCTGCGCCGATCTGCCAAAACAAAGGAGCATTATAAATCAATTATAACGATGCACATTTTTATTGGCCTGTCTGCGTTTCTATCAAGCCAGTGATTGCTCGATAACACGAGCTTTTCGACTGAGATGAGCGACAGCCATTACAAGGGGGGGGGGGTAGCTATATAAATACGTAAATAAATAAATCTTTTTAATAAAAATGAAATAGTGGTGGGACTATTAATTCATTGTGGTGCAATTTTCGACCTTTCTGGGCTTAACGTTACAGCCTAAATCACAATTTCAAAAGTTATCAAATAAATTTCCTCAAAAGTCAGCCAATCTAACACATTCGCTTTTGTATTCACCAACTGTGTTTATTCAAGTTTCAGGCAACAAGTGAAAAAGTTGTAAAAATTTAAAATACAATCTTCTATTACTTTGACAAGCCCACCGCTTGGCATGCGCTCGATTCAATTCGATGCAGGGTGCCCTGGCACGCTTGACATGTGAAGCTAGAGAGAGAGAGAGAGAGAGAGAGAGAGCGAGAGAGAGAGAGAGAGAGAGAGAGAGAGAGAGAGAGAGAGAATTAACCCAGGGTAATGCCGGGTACCTCATCTAGCAGGTAAATAAATAAATATAAAATAAGTAAATAAATAAGTAAAAAGAAAAAAATAACAATAAACACAAAAGTCCAAGTTTAATATCGATAGATCGACTCCATGACATAATCTTAAATAGCCGCAGAGAGTCGTTTTGAACATACATTACTAGGACTAAGAGCCTTCGGCTGAAGCCCTCGCAAAGCAAAACAACAACAACAACAACAACAACAACAACAACAACAACACCAACAACACAAAAACATTACGCCATTATAAACTTTAAAAAGGAGGGGGAAAGGTGCCCAATAGAGTACACTTCATGCATTTCCCGGATGAGAATGACATCTTCGGCAGAGATAATGCTGAAAACTTGATATTGAAACCATACGAATCTAAGCAGCCGTCACAAGGAATCCATATCCAACCATTCGTTGAGTGTCCACAATTGTCTCACTCATTGGAATACTGGCCTGATTCTTTGAACTTAATCATGTCAATGCTTCTCTCTTTCCAGCCACGAGGTCTGAATGGAGTTGTTTTGGTTTTTTTTTTTTTTTGGCTGACGCCAGCAACGTAAGGACTTTTGCTGACTCAAAATAACTTGGTTGCAGCTTGTAACAGGAAAGAAATGTAACTGTCGCATATGATTATGGGCATTGCGCACCCTTTTCAGCACACTGGGACTACCGTATACCAGAGACAAAGTTTGGATCTCTGTCAAGCCATCGACGACTGAGTGGCTTTACCAACAAAAAACAAAACAGCGCCCAAAATTAGAATGGACCTCTGAGGATTCGAACTTGAGACTGCTCGCCCCCAGAGCAAAGTCAATCAGTGGGGGCAACTGCACCACGGAAAATCCTCTGTGAAAAGCAGTCACTATGCACCCTTTTCAGCACAATGGGACCACAGTATACCAGAGGCGAAGTTTTGGGTCTCTGTCAAACCACCGACGACTGAGTGGCTTAATAAAGCGCCGAAAATTAGAATGGACCTCAGAGGATTCGAACTTAAGACTGCTCGCGCTCAGAGCAAAGTCTCCAATCACTGGGGGCAACTGCATCACGGAAGATCCTCTGTGAAAAGCAGTAAGGCCAGTTCAGCTCCTTTCATTTTAAAAATTGTTGTATATTGACATTTATGATTGAATATCCTTGACATTTTGACATTTAAAAGATTTTTGTAAACGCTGTTGGTGTCTTGGCATCTTAAAAGACCTTCAATGACTTCTGCTGTTCGCTTTGAACATAACTCAGTTGTTTTTTCTTTATATATAGAGATATTGTCAATTAACTGATTGAAAAAAAAATATTGACATTATCAGCGCACGCATTCGTTTGTTCACTTTGGTTCAGATTTATTTATTTCTTTTATTCAATGTATCCACCATACACTCTTTTAATTTTCTTATTTTCCGGATCTCTGGCACTTCCTGAAGAAACACATTAAATTGAAAATTCTTCATTTTTTCGTCTTTCTCTTATTGTCTTTGTTTTGTTTTAAGTCTTTGACCGTTTTTTTTTTGTAAAATCTATATTTTCATTTTTTATTTAATCAGCTGATTAAATGACCAATTTCTTTACTCCAACAAGTGTCATCTCCAGACCAATGGTCTTCAACTCAAGCCTGTCTGCTTCTCTGTGCCACCCCTTTCTTTATCAATAATTCTGTATTAATAATAATAATAATAATAATAATGTACAGCATTTATATAGCGCATATCCATTTAAAATGCTCTATGCGCTTAACAGAAACAACATGTCAACCACAGAGCAGAATGGAGCTGCCTGCGAAGCGCTCAACACACTGCACTGCTTCTTTCTCTCTCCCTGTCTCGCTCCCTGTCTCGCTCACTCTCTCTCTCTATCTCAGAGCAAATTGTAACGCAGCCTGTTAGGCGCAGTTCACAACTCACAACAGTTCACAACTCACAGCAGTTCACAACACACAACTCAAATAATATTTGAATATTTATTAATAACAATATATATTTAATAATGAATAATAATAAATTTTGTTGTTGCTGGTGGGGGAGGGAGGATGATATGGATAAATTTTAATCTATTAATTTCAATTTTCAATTTTGCCCGGGCAGCGGCCTTTCGGTCTGCTCTTTACGATTTCCAACTGCCAAGGTATCTTTAACGTGCGCAACGTGCACACGGGCCCTCCGAATTTTTTCGTCCTTATCCGAGAAGACTAGGTACTCGATCCTACCCCCCAATAGGATCAGGGACTTGAAAATATGAGAAAAATCCAATTTCCAACATGCCTGCACTGCCCGGTTTTGAACCCGGGACCCTTGGCATGAGAGGCGAGCACCTTGCCTCTAGCCCACCTTGTATTCAAGGTGTATCAGCCTGAAAAAGTTTCCCGAAAGCGTGGGTTAAGTAAATAACCGTAGAGACATACATGTATTCCGCCTTTCGTATCATTCTGTAACCGCGGGGTTTTCAAATCCATCTATTTATTCACAGTCTAGTGCGCTGACACAGTTAGCCTTTTCTAAGACTTTTGATATACGTGTAGTTGATGCATCATTTAACTACTTGAGATCAGTTTTGCTCGTTTCAAATATTTTGCGTAATGTTTGGTGGGCGCTTCTGGTAGGCTCTCCTTCTGTCCTAGCATGCTGTTATGTTCTGACTATTGTCTTACTTCTCCCTAGCACAATGTGGCTGTTGTGTCAACGTGCTTTCTCCAAACTCAAACTGTGTGTGGACACCAGAAGGTGAATAATGAAAAAATAAATAACTCGTATAATAATGTACATTTGGAAATTGCTCCAACTATAAGTTATTTGGGCGCATGTGACGTGTATGATGTCCTGGTGTATGAACAGTAAGAGTAGGCTGTAAAATACAATGATTACTCCCTTGTATAAATCCTTTTCTGAAGCGACGGTTAGCAAAACAAATTTTAGTATTAAATATTGCCCTGAAACATTGAAGTATGAATACATGGGGCATGATCTGAAGCTTACAATGATATGAACATTTGAGAAACTGTTGAAGAAACCGATATTTCTAGCGCCTTTGAGAACTGATCCACAAAAAACAGTTGTTCACGTCAGGACACCACTATTTTTCTTTTTGTTCCCTGCCACCATTCCCACGTCAATCTGATGTAGATTTGAATAGGATTTCCGCAGTATTGCTAGGATTCTTGTAGAGACGTATTCCCAACATCAAACCGACGTCGACGTGGAGGCTATGTCGTAACCAGGATGTCGTTCCTATGAACAAACTTGACCCCGACGTGGGATTTCCGCAGGGTCGCTGGCTGGGTTACAAATAATATGGATCATTTGGTCACTAGTGGGTTGAGGCCATACTGTAAATGTTCTCCTGACACACAAATCCCTCCCCCCCCCCCCTTTTACTCTTTGTCACCACTTCGCACCGAGAAGACCTGGCAAATGTAAATGGCACTAGTCTGGCTTCCTCATGTCGCTCGCGCTCAGCGAGAAATGCCCCACAATCTGAGGACCTTTGTGATATCCGTGCGTGAGCAGTTGGCTCTTGTGAACAGCTGTCATAGGAGCTAGAAATATTGGCTTCTGTATCAATTTCTAGAATTTTCATATCAATATAGCCTTCAAAGCACGCCTTTCATTGTCGGTTTTTTTTTTTTTTTCTTAACGTCAAGTTCGTGGGGGTATTTTCCTATCGCTGTCTGTGCATTTTTGCCTTTTCGAGAAAACCAGGATTGAAAGTTTGAAGAGTTGGGCAAAATCAGGGTTTTGTTCAATGCGCTCCAAAAATCAAAACTTGCATGAAAATGCCCACGAAAAATACACTCATATGAAACATATACGTATGAACTTAGAAGTGAGAGAACCACTTTCATGACAAAACCTCAAAATCGGCAAAATGTTGCATACCCCTCGATTTATGCTCATGTATTTGAAAGTAACACTTACATTGCTGGCTGCCACATCACAGCGAATTTGTACAACGGAATTATCATTAAAATGTTACAATCTGCCCTTGCTATTCACATAAGGAGAACCTTCCACTTGTGAACATGAACGAGGACCCATTCAAAACGCCCGAGTTCATTCACTCCTATTTTGCATCTCCTTGGATACAAGTCTTCCTTTCTCCGTCCCCGCTGTGCATGCGCACAGACCGATCTAAAGCTCCCAGACCCAGCTCTCCATGTGAAATCCGGATATTCATTCTTCATGCCCTGGTGTGGAAACCAGAAATGTGAAACCCAACAAATATAAACACGTCTTTTCGTTGTCTTCGAGTGAACATATAATATCAAAGATGGAACTGGCTCATGAAAATAAATTAAAACCTTTGAAATTTAGGTCAAGGCATTTCGGTTGGAGTAATTTGATACTATTTTGTAATAAATTTTCCAAAGGCGGTCATACAAAAACAACAACAACAAACAAACTAACAAACAACTGAAACTAGGAGTACTTTGAACCGCTTACGTCTCGGTAATATGAACGACTTCATCCATTCAAATACACACTCTAAGCGCTTTACAGTCATTCGTCAACTTAATTTTATTCACTATTTCAAAGACCATTGTAAACATGACGACAGCGGTAAAAAATAGTCGTATTTGCAGTCCCTCAATTAGAAAGGTGTGTTTTCAGGCGTTTCTTGAACAGTTCAGTGTTTTGTATTCTCTCTCAGGTTTTGAGACACTGGCGTCCAGATCTTCGCACTACAAAGAGAAGATAATAATTTTTTCTTCTTCTTCTTCAGAAAAAGGTTCTTTAAGGCAAGGCCTCATACTACAGGTGGACGGATACAGCTCTGCAAACCCAGTGTCACACACAGCTCAGAGGGTCTCATCCAGGGATAACCATAGCAATACAGTTACGAGGAGGTCAAATCGGTCCGAGAGGCCCCAAAACAAAAATGGCCGCCAGTGCATTCCTTTGTGACCGTGTCACATGATCTCGTGGCCGGGCACTGGAGCTTACAGAGAAATCTTAACGAAAACAAAACTGCTATGTAGTCCGATAACTTAGTGGAAGTAACAATACAACGTAATGAGAGAATGCTGAAAATAACCAGTAAAAGATATAACATGAATAGCAGAAAAAAAATAAAATAACGAAAACAGGGAAATCCGGAAATTCACGGAGATTAAAGATCGATTTCATTATTGTTTGTTATCGCCATAGTAGTTATTGTCAGTGTTATCTCCCTCTGAAGCCACGGGGGATGATAACTGTTTCCCTTTACGGAGAATGTCACAAGTGGTCGAGACATTAATTAGTGAGTGTAAAATAATGTTTCCCGCTATCCTAATGACCAGGGAGATATTTGACCTTGACGTGAACAAAAAATACACCATGATCGATTTCTTTGAAGTCAGTCGCGAGCTCTCTCTTTCTGTCTCTCCCTTTTCTCTCCCACTGAATCAACAGCTTGAATTCACATACGATTCAGGCATATCGCGACCTTGTATGCTCCAACTCCACTTTTTACACAACTGAGAAATTCGACTTGAAACATTTGCGGCTTTATTTATTATGATAAAGACTTAGAATAAATCAGATCTATGATACAGCTTGATAAGTGCCACAACGCATTTAAAACAAGTGTCAAAGTGTGCATTTGTTATTCCTTTCCACCAAAAGATTTCCAGTTTTTCAGAAAATAGAACAAATAAGAACTAAGATCCCCGTTTGTGTTATTTTCTTTCTTTACCAAATGTATCCAGAACAATTATCATGCTGCCATCATCATGAACCCGCCCCAAAGACCTACTCATTACAAGAAAGGTAAAAAAAGCCAACATTTTTAGTTCTATAAATCTACCCTCACTTAATCAATAGCGAAAGCCAAAGTCCCTCAAGGCGAACATAGAATACTTGTAGTGCACAGCTAGCAGTGCTATTGACAATTACCTGGTTTCATGATAAGATCGGCAAAGCACACATTATAATAAAACATTTTAAAAAATCCCATGTCCTATAACAGATCAGTTGCCTCTATGAGTGTTCAACAAAATTCAAACTTGCCTTGTCTCTTTCTTTCTCTCTCTCTCTTTTTTTCTTTTCTGTCGGTCTCTCTCTCTCTCTTTCGCACTGTCTTTTTTCTTTCTCTTTCTTTCTTTCTTTCTCTCTCTCTCCCTCTCTCTCTCTCTATCTATTTGTCGGTCTGTCCATTTCTCTGTCTTATTCTCCCTTTCTTTCCATCTTTCTTTCTTTCATGTATTTCCTGTCATCAGGTCCTCAAAACAACTACTCCCCTTGTCCCCAAACAACGACAATGATGAGGTCAAGAGAAGATTACTTCACTCACCGGACGATCACTGGATTCTCCACAAGATTTATCTCCCGGGATATAAATGTCTGGGCAATTTTCACTTCGGGGACTCTATAATACAGCTATTTAAGATCTCAAAAAATAAATGAACCCGCGGGCTCTTAAGTTTACCACTCAGACAGCCCTTGAATGGCCGAGAACCTGTTCTGACTGTCTTCAGCAGCTGTGGTGTGGGACTGATAGCCACTTCGAGAAATAAGAACAGTTCAGCCTAATACAAAATTAACAACATCATTTCCTAATGACGCGGTAACTTTTTATCTTAAGGATATGAATTTCTCTTCTGATATCATACTAAGCCCGGAACAGCACAGCCAGCTGCTGGCAGACAAGAACTGCACACCATAATTTCCTTTATTTTCTCAGTAAATCTGGGAAAACCCTATCATAACAAGCCCGGCCAAACACAGCCAGCTTGTGCCATTATTTCTTGGATGTACATTTTGCTGGCAGCAACCGACTGTGACAATCTGGGCTTAGTATGATACCCTCCCCCAGCTCACAATGAAACTTTTCGTTACTAATATATTCTCCTCTCTCTCTCTCTCTTCAAAGAAAAAAAAATCATGAGTGTCTAACATTCTATTCTGAGCCAGGGGCTCCATCCATAAACTCCAATCTGCGGAATGACACGCACTCAATGACACACACATAAAACGGACACATTTATACGACGTAGCACAAACTCCCGGGTAAATAAACCATACAGACGACTCATACATACATAAAAACGTACACGTACAGACAAATGTATATATACTTGAATCAGTCACCTGCCTTAGCCAGGTGGCTCTGCGCTCTAACTTTGTACGCTTAGGAAAAGAAAGTTAACCAGTCAGGTAGGCTGGCGAGATCACTGCACAAGGCGCATCTCCCTTCTCCTTGCCCGTCTACAAAGTAATTTTTTCCACAACGCCCTGAACAGCATCTTTGTCCCTGGCTGCGCTGCCAAATTTTCAGCTTTCTGATCTCTTTTTTAGTCAACATTTTTTATGTTCTAACCCTTTATTTACTGAGTAATGGCATAACACAGCACAATTTCTAAATTACATAAGTCCTATTAATTGTAGAGTGTACATTGTACGTTTTTTTTTTTTTTTTAATGAGATTGGTACTTATTTAGCGATACACATAATATCATAGTATCATAAAGACAGGCCACAAATCATGTGCATTAATCAAAAGAGTTCGGTGGTGGCAGGACTTGAGGGTCCCATCTTAAGAACCTGCACACCTCCCCCACCCCTTTCACAATTCTGCTTAGTACGCCTCTCTGCCTCAGAACAGTTCTAGATAATCGGTTAATCTGCGCCAGAACACTTCTGCCCTTGTAATCAGTTAATCTGTCCCAGGGCAGCTCTGCCCTTGTAATCGGTTAATCTGTCCCAGAACAGCTCTGCCCTTGTAATTGGTTAATCTGTCCCAGAACAGCTCTGCCCTTGTAATTGGTTAATCTGTCCCAGAACAGCTCTGCCCTTGTAATCGGTTAATCTGCTCCAGAACAGCTCTGCCCTTGTAATTGGTTAATCTGTCCCAGAACAGCTCTGCCCTTGTAATCGGTTAATCTGTCCCAGAACAGCTCCGCCCTTGTAATCAGTTAATCTGTCCCAGAACCGGTTTCTATACGGCGTAGGCCAGCTAACTGCTTTTGTTAAGTTTTCACGGAGATTTGAAACTGTTGATAAAAGTCTATGATAACTCGTGCTTGTCCATAGACTACATGACTGGCACATGCCAGACATACATTCATTCACAACAAAACATGCATGCTACACACTTGGGCTGGTGGCGTACTGCTTAAGTCAAGTCTGTTTTTTTTCGTCTGTTTTGACCCAATGCGCAAAGTCTCTCGTTCCGCCCAGATGTCTCAAGACATACTTGGCGCACTCGAACTAGTCAGACAGACTTGTTTCGGTCTCGCCAGTCCCCGAGGTCCTGTTTAACCCCCTTAGAGCACATTTCACACTAAAAATCAAAACAAAACGGACTGGACTCAGTGTGTCACCGGCCTTAGGCGAACAAAGACAGACACAGAGACATACCTGGAGATGGGCATCTGGGTGCCCATAGACTGGATGGGACTTGAACGACACGCCAAAAACTTTCCCGATGTAGGCAGTTACATCCGGTAGGTCACCGCTGTCCCTCTGACCATTGGTCATTCCAACCAGACTGACCATGACCGCAACAATCAGATAGAGGGCGTGTCCAAATCTGGTGAAATTGGAACGCCAGTTAGTGGGTGTGAAGGAAGTATCACGTGAGAGTACACTGGCTGCTGAAACCATCATGATTGGTTGGTTACTGTACGAGGGCGCCTCAGTGGTTGTGAATGTGGCGAGAATCAGATGGTCCTGTATGCAGTGGTCAGTGGCTGATTTCTTGCCTGGCAGGCCATGTGTGCTCACCTGCGTTTGTGCTCTCCCTTGGGCGTGGATGCAGATGATAGCACTACGTAAGTTCCTCCTCATAAACGCGGTTTGGTAATGCTTACAGACGTACTATAGTAGAACCCACAAGAGGCTTATTAGTGCTCACGCATGACAGTCGCTGCACAGTAGTTAAAACTCTAATAATGAGTAAATTCGTCAGCACTGTTCATAAATGTAGAACTCACAAATTACTTTTCCAGTACTCACATAAATGATGACTGCTGTGCTGGCAAATGCTGAGAGTAGTTATATTATTTACTCATGAGTAAATTCGTCGGCCATGTTCATGGGAGCAGAGCGCAATGATGGTCGCTAAAACAAGTAAACGCAGACAATAACTGAATGTTATTGCTTTCAGTGAAAAAGCCCGCCGTGTCTAACTAACAGCAAAGGTGAAACATTACCGTTCCTGTACCTCGGCATCCGCAGTGGAAAATATCTCACAAAGCCGACAAAACTGGCCTGTTCCAATCGGGTAAATATCACCTCTATCACGTCCTTGCGTCCATTTCGCGAGTTGGCATCATCTGAAACAGACAGAATAAAAAATGTTTAGTCAGTGCTGGCTGATTCAAATGTCATTATCATGTGTGTTTGGTTCCATCAGGTATTGGCGGCCCAGAGCTTATAAAACCTTTTTTGTCCTCACTACACTTACCCCCTCTTCACCTAAGATCAATCCTTTCATCGTCAGCGTTCTCACAGAAAGAATTGTACACAAAAAAAAAATTAAAAAAAAAAAAAAATCATCTCCACATAATAGGACAGAAAATTAGAGCCGGGCTCCGCTTTGAAAGAGTTGATGCGGTCATTACGCCCTAACACCCTGACAAAAGCTGAAAATGGAAGAACAGCTCTTGATTTCATCCAGGAAGATGAAAAAGAGAGGAGACAAAATTCTTACATTGATGAATAATGACCCTGACCCAGCAGTGTGATCTCTCTGTTTGTCTCCGCTAACCACAACAAAAGCCAGTTGGGATGACAAACACGGTGGGAATAATAATTATGGATTTAAGTCGAGGAATGTGACGTTG